>OMNN01013744.1:19712-32397 GCA_900302755.1 Chromis chromis
TTATAGGTTTTTAAATTGGACTAGGTTTTAAATTGGTTTCAAACTTGACTTCAAACTTGGGTTTAGATTATTTTAAAACTTGGATTTAGACCGCTGTTAGACTCGAATCAAGACTGGTTGCAAACTTAGTTTTAAATTAAATCTAGACTAGATTTGAATTTTGTTTTAGATTTGTTTCAACTTAGTTTTGAACTGGGTTTAGACTGGTCTTAAAATTGGATTTAGTCTGGTTTTATACTTGGATTTAGACTGTTTTCGGACTGGGTTTAGGCCTGTTTTATGAGCCTAGTTTTAGACTGGCTTTAAACTTTGTTTTAGGCTGCCTTTCGACTGGATTTCGACTGGATTCAGAAAGGTGTTAGACTAGATTTAAACCTGTTTTATCGAGCTGGTTTTAAACTGGTTTTAAGGTCAGGTCGTCAAATCAGTTTCCTTCACTTCGTCCTGTTTCTTCCTCAGACACTGGCTGACCGACGCCTACATCCTGTTTGCGACGCCGTACTTCGCCTACGACATCTACGCCATGTTCCTGTGTTACCGCCACAAGCTGCAGGTCAAAGGTCACGAGGAGGCGGAGCTTAGTGGCAGTTCAACGCTAGCGGCGGTGTCGAGTTACCTGCGACGTGAGCTCCTTATGGTGCTGCATCACGTCTTCATGGTGACCTTCTGTTTCCCTGCATCACTGGTAACTATGACAACAATGACAGTGATGCTCCCACACTGAGCTTCACTGCAGCGCCACCAGCAGGACAGACATCTTCTGCACACACAGTTTAATTTCCTCTGAAACATCAACGTCTATGTCTGTCGAAATTGTTCTTGTTCTAAAGACTTAAGATAACCTGAGCTTTAAAAAGGGGCTCAAACAAGCTCAAAATTAGACCGAAACAAATCCAAAACCAGGTCACAACCGAGTCTCAAGCAGTAAAAAACACGTCTAAAACCAAGTTCAAAATTAGTCTAATACAAGTCCAAAACCAAGTCTAAATCCACTCCAAAATCAGGTCGAATACCAAGTCTACACCAAGTATAAATCCCAATTTAATCAGTCTAAACCAATTAAAAAACAGTCTAAAACCAGTCCAAAACTAAGTCTAAACCTAGTTAAAAGACCAAAACCAAAACAAAGTCGAAACTCAGTCCCAAATCAACTGTAAAACTAAATATCAAGTGTAAACGCAGTCCAATACCAGTCTAAATCCTGTCAACAATCAAGTGTAAAACTAGTCCAAAAACGGATCATATCCAGGTTTACACCACAGAAAAACAAGTCTTAACCAAGTTTAAAATTAGTCAAATAAAAAAATAATTTTTTAAACTAAGTCTAAACCCAGTCCAAAATCAGATCTTAAACCAAGTCTGAACCAAGTAGAAACCCCAAACAAACCAATTACAAAACCAGGTCTAAACCCAGTCAAAAACAAATTTAAATTTAGTTTAAAACAGGATTAAACCCATTACAAAACTAAATCTAAAACCAGGTCTAAACAATTAAAAAACCTGTCGAAACCCAGTTAAAAGACCAATTCCAAAATCAGGTCTGAAACCAAGTCTTAAACCAATGACAACAGCTCAAAACCATGTCTAAATCAGTGAAAAACCAGTCTAAAATTTAAGTCCAAACCAAAGTCTAACCCAAATATGAATCCTAATTAAACCCAGTCCAAAATTGGGTTTAAATCTAAGTAAAGTGTAAAACCAAGTCTAAACTAGAAAATAAACCAAGGACAAACTGGGGACTAAACCCAGTAATAGTTTAAAACAAGATTAAACCCATTACAAAACCAAATCTAAACCAAGTCTAAACCCTGTAAGAGTCCAAAACCATCCAAAGAAACAGCCTAAAGATAAGTCTAAAGCAAATCCTAAAAAAGGTCTAAAACCAAGTCTTAAACCAAGTACAAATCCCAATTAAACCCACCCAAACTAAGTCTAAACCAGTTCAAAGACTGAGTCCAAAATCAAGTCTAAAATCCAAGGTCAAAATTAGTCTAATACAAGCCAAAAACCTGTTAAAATTTAAGTCTTAGACCAAGTACAAATCCCACTTAACCAGCCCAAAACAAGTCTCAGTTAGTCCAAAATCAGCTCTAAAACCAGATTTAAACCAAGTTAAAACCTGCATGTTTACTCGTTTACACAGTTTTTCGTACGTCAATCTGCAGCTTGTCTCAGGTTTTACTGACCTCTGAACACAAGACGTTGCTTCATGTGATGTTGTTTAAGGGAAAAACTGTTTTACAGCAGATGTTTGTGTTGCAGCTGTGGAGGCAGGGGAAAGGCGATTACTTCCAGGGCGTCTTGTTTCTGGCGGAGCTCAGCACACCGTCAGTGTCTCTGGGAAAGGTCCTGATCCAGGTAACCGAACCTCCAACATCCACCTCTGAACTTACATTTTAAATACTGTGTTAAACCTGCTGAAATCTACACACAAAACTCACTTTGCGTTGACAATAATATGGATATTTGTCCACAGTTAAGCAGATAAATCTAAAATATGTCTTTATAGTAACTTTACATAAGGTCTTTAAAGATTTTCATCCTCAGGAGGAGCCAATAATCTGTATGTTGACAGTAATAATGATTTAAAGGTGATTTTAGAGCTTTTCTTTGTGGTACCTAAGTGAGGAATTGGAGTATCGTTGTTGCCATCGGTTTAAAATTTCACTAAATGTCAAATTGTTGTTCTCGTGATCTATAGAGTTCCCACTTAACACTTTAAAGTATTAAACTATTAAAGGTGCAACAAGGAGGATCCTTAATGTTAATGTTAGCAGCTAATGTGTGCAGCAATCTGTGGATCAATGTTTCAAGAGTCATAACTTGATAAGTAATGTAGCTAAAGTCCTGAAATTTGGCAGGTTCATTGATATGTACATCTGGTCTTTAATGATAGAACCCTGCTTTGATAGAATAATACAAACCAGTTATATGATGGTGCAAATTTGGTCAAAAAAAATCCACATTTTGATATTCCACCAACCATAAAACCTTTATTTATAAGAACTGCCTGCTTGTGTTCATTTTTTATGTCTTTGTGTTGTTTATTGTCACTTTCAGTACAAGCAGCAACACACTCTGCTGCACAAAGTGAACGGAGTCGTCATGATGTTCACCTTCTTCTGCTGTCGGGTTTTACTCTTCCCCTACCTGTACTATGCCTACAGCAGGTAACCACACCTCTCTGCCTTCAGGTTCCTTTTATTAATACCAATATAACAAAACTTCTGGCAGGTTTACTGTTTGTTTGGCAAATAATTGATGTGAAGGAAGTGTTAATTGAAACAGAAGGTGTTGTGTTTGACCTTGGCGCCCCCTGCTGGCAGGTACTCGTCGCTGCCAGTGCTGGCGGTGCCCCTGGTGGCCCCCTGGCAGTGTAACCTGGGGGCTGCCCTGCTGTGGCCCCTGCAGCTCTACTGGTTCGCTCTGATCTGTAGAGGAGCCTTCAGGTTGCTCACCAGGCGTTCCATCAGCGGCCATGATGGCAGCTCGACCAATCAGACGGACTGAAACTGAGCAGGAGGCGGAGCTTAACCTTCAAAATGAGCCTGAACTAAAGGACAAAGTGACTGATGCAGAGTTTGTCCTCAGCTGGAGCTCTGGGGAGCAAACAGCAGGAGGAGATGAAACCTGGTCGGTTCTGATCCGGTTTTACAAGAAAAGAAACAGAAGGACTGAAAAGAAGTTTGAGCAGAAGAGATTCACCTGTTGTTCAGGTGACTGGTGATGTGAAGTTATCAGCTGGTTAAACTGAGATGATGTGACCCAGAACGATGGACTTCTAGGATTAATGTCAGGTTTTGTCATTATGGCCGACCAAGTCTGTAACCAGTTTAAAAACCAGTTTAAACCACATGTGAAACCAGTTTAAACCATGTCTAAAGCATGGCCACAACCAGTATAAAATCAGTCCAACAAGTCCAAACAAGTCCGCTCCCAAGTTTAAACCAGTTTAAACCGAGTCTAAAACCAGTCCAAAACTAATCTAAATCAAGTCTGAAACAAGTCTAAAACCAGTTTATACCAAGTCTAAAATCAGCCCAAAATGTGTTCTAAAACTAGTCTAAAACCAGTCCATAACAACCTAACCCAAACTAGTCTAAAGCCAACTCTAAACTCAGTCCAAAATGAATGCAAAACCAGTAAAATAAACATAAAAAACAGTCCAAACCTAGTCTTAAACCCAGTCTAAAACTGTCCAAACAGTTGAAAATTACTCCAAAACCTAGTCCAGACCCAGTCTAAAGCCAAGTCTAAACTCAGTCCAATATTAATGCAAAACCACTTAAGTAAAAAAAAAAAAAAAAACAGTCTAAGCCTAGTCTTAAACCCAGTCCAAAACCAGTCTAAAACTGTCCAAACAGTTGAAAATTACTCCAAAACCAAATCTAAAATCAGGTGTAAACCATTCCAAAACTAATTCCAAAACTAATTCCAAAATTAATGCAAAACAAGTCTAAGCCCAGCTTTAACACCAGCCCAAAACCATTCTAAACCCAGTCTAAACCCTGGTTAAATTAGTCTAAAACTGTCCACACAGTCTGAAATTAGCCCAAAACCAAGCCTAAAACCAGTCCAAAAACAATCTAAAACCAAGTACAAAACCAGTAAAAAGCTGCCTAAGACCAGGTCTAAAACAATGAAATTAGCCCAAAACGTATCCAAGCCAAGTCTAAAACCAATTCCAAAACCTAGTCCAGAATCAGTGTAAAACCAATTTTAAAACCAAGCCTAAAACCAGTCTAAACCTGAGCCCAAGAACAATCTAAAACCAAGTCAAGAACCAGGCTAAAAACCAGTCCACCAAGTCTAGAATAAGTTTAGAAGAGTGAACGTTGCTTCCAAAGTTGCAAAGGCGTCCCACAAGGATCAGTATTTGGTCCTTTGTTATTTTCTCTGTGTACAAACACAGTTTATTCTGTTTACATTATTATTACCTGATTTGTATCCACAAACAGAGCTGAGATTAATTTCTCTGATGGGTGTTTTTAATCAAGTTTCTGTGATAACTGAATGTACTTGGTTGTTTTGTTTTCACGTCTTTCTACTAAAATAAACTTCATTCTGAGGTGAACTTAAGGTTTTATAACGGTTTTACACAGTTTATTGTCTGTGTGTGTTGATGTTTTTACAGTGTCGCCCACTGCAGGCGAGGAAACATACTTATTTTAACCATATCATCTTTATTATTTTACTACTCAATTCTGATTTTACTCTGATTAATTTACTTTTTGCTGCTGCTCATGATGATGATTATTGATTATTTATTGATGGATTTATTTGTCTGGTTTTGGACCAACAGTTTCAGCTCCAACTGCTGATTTATTTGTAATTTATTTTTTATTCTAAGAACCTTTTAAATGGAAAAATATTGTATGTCTGAGTCCAAAACATCTAAATAAAGACTCAGAATGTGTTCCTGGTTGTGTTTTCTGGAGTTTTAACAGGATCATTTCTTACATCTTGTGATCATTTTGCATCTTTTGTGGTTGTTTTGTGTTTCTTCTTGGTCACTTTGCATCAGTCTGAAGTCTTAGAGCCTCTTTTTAGTCATTGTGTGTCTTTTTTTTTTTTTTTTAAGCTTAGTGGTTGTTTTACGCCTCCTTGTGGTCATTTTGCATCTCTTTTTTGGATCATGGTTTAGTCTTTGCAGTTTTGTATCATTTATTTTCACTTTACTCATACTTTCCAACATTTCCATCTCTCTGGTTCTTTTTTCACACAGCTGCAGTTATCATTTTTGGCTCTTTTGCTTCTTGTTGAGGCTTTTGTCACATTTTTTAACTGTTTTTTCATTTCAACTCATTTTGTAAACATCTTATATATATATTTGATTTTAAAGTGTCATTTTCTGCTGACTTAATAATAATAATAATACATAATAAAATAATAATAATGCAGTTGCTGTGCAGATGCAGAACCAAAACCACATAGAGAAAACAAATTCACAAAATTCACTGATATTCAACCTGTAAATACAGTCAAAGAAGAAAACTGGAAGCATTAATGAGTAATGTTTTTTGTTTGTTTGCTTGCTTTGTTTTTAAATATTATTAACCAGAGCATGATTGCAACTTCAAACCAAAAACATTCTGTAATTCAGTGTTTGAAATAATTAATATTTTTAGTCTATTTCTATTACATCATAGACCAAAATTACCAGAATAAAAACAAAAAACAACTTTATTCTATTAATTTCTCATCTTTATTGCAAAGTCCAGCAGAGCAGAGATGAAAACAACATTCAGATGTCACTTTAATAAAGTTTAGTGTCTTTAAATCACAAATAGAAAAACATTTGAACATTAAATATAAAGTTATAGTTTTAATTTAAACCTCAGAACCAGTGAAATATATTTAGAAGGAAGAATTTTGCATCTTTATAACTTTTACATCAGTGAGAAAAGGACCAAACTCAGAAGTTTGAATCCTGAACAGTCCAGTGCTACAGAGTCCAGGCTCCCCTTTAGTCCACCTCCTCCACAGTGGGCCCCTGGGGGCCTCCTGCCTGCTGTCCACAGCTGCCTGCAGGCCTCCCTCCCTGATACAACTTGCTGATGATGGGGTTGCACACTTTCTCCAGCTCCTTCTGCTTGTGTTGGAACTCGTCTTTCTCAGCCAGCTGGTTGTTCTCCAGCCAGCTGATGGTCTCCTCACACTTGTCCAGCAGCTTCTTCTGCTCCTCCTCACTTATTCTGCCCTTCATGTTCTCGTCCTGCAGGCTGCTCTTCATGTTGAAGGCCAACGACTCCAGCGAGTTCTTGGCGGCTATTTTGTCCCTCTGCTGCTCGTCCTCAGCTTTGTATTTGTCGGCGTCCTGCACCATCCTCTCGATCTCTTCTTTGCTCAGTCGGCCCTTATCGTTGCTGATGGTGATCTTGTTCTCTCTGCCGGTGCTTTTGTCCACCGCCGACACGTTCAGGATGCCGTTGGCGTCCACGTCGAAGGTCACCTGGATCTGCGGGACGCCTCGCGGGGCGGGTGGGATTCCCGTCAGATCAAACTTGCCCAGCAGGTTGTTGTCCTTGGTCAGGGCTCTCTCCCCTTCGTATACCTGGATCAGGACCCCGGGCTGGTTGTCGGAGTAGGTGCTGAACACCTGCGTCTGCTTGCTGGGGATGGTGGTGTTGCGTTTGATCAGCGGCGCCATGACTCCTCCGGCCGTCTCGATGCCCAAGGACAGAGGCGCCACGTCCAGCAGCAGCAGGTCCTGGACGTTGGCCGAGGTGTCGCCTGTGAGGATGGCGGCCTGGACGGCGGCGCCGTAAGCCACCGCCTCGTCCGGGTTGATGCTCCTGTTGAGCTCGCGGCCGTTGAAGAACTCCTGCAGCAGCTTCTGGATTTTGGGGATTCGGGTGGAGCCTCCCACCAGGACCACGTCGTGGATCTGAGCCTTGTCCATCTTGGCGTCCCTCAGGGCTTTCTCCACCGGCTCCAACGTTCCCCTGAACAGGTCGGAGCACAGCTCCTCGAAGCGAGCCCTGGTGATGGAGGTGTAGAAGTCGGTGCCCTCCAACAGAGAGTCGATCTCGATGCTGGCCTGGGAGCTGGAGGACAGCGTCCTCTTGGCCCTCTCGCAAGCTGTGCGCAGCCTCCTCAAGGCTCTCTTGTTCTGGCTCACGTCCTTCTTGTGTTTCCTCTTGAACTCCTCCACAAAGTGGTTGACCATGCGGTTGTCAAAGTCCTCTCCGCCCAGGTGAGTGTCTCCGGCCGTGGCCTTCACCTCAAAGATGCCGTCCTCGATAGTCAGGACGGACACGTCGAAGGTGCCTCCGCCCAGGTCGAAGATCAGGACGTTTCTTTCTCCCGACTTGCCTTTGTCCAGACCGTAGGCGATGGCGGCCGCCGTGGGCTCGTTGATGATCCTCAGGACGTTGAGTCCCGCGATGACGCCGGCGTCTTTAGTGGCCTGTCGCTGGGAGTCGTTGAAGTACGCCGGGACCGTGATGACGGCGTTGGACACCTTGTGGCCCAGGTAGGCCTCGGCGATCTCCTTCATCTTCACCAGGACCATGGAGGACACCTCCTCGGGGTAGAAGGCTTTGTCCTCCCCTTTGTACTCCACCTGGATTTTGGGCTTCCCTCCGTCTGAAAGCACCTTGAAGGGCCAGTGCTTCATGTCGGCCTGCACCACCGGATCCTCAAACTTTCTTCCGATCAGCCTCTTGGCGTCAAACACCGTGTTGCTGGGGTTCATTGCCACCTGGTTCTTGGCTGCGTCCCCGATCAGCCTCTCGGTGTCGGTGAAGGCCACATAGCTGGGGGTGGTCCTGTTTCCCTGGTCGTTGGCGATGATTTCTACTTTTCCGTGCTGGAAAACCCCCACACAGGAGAAGGTGGTGCCCAGGTCGATGCCGATCGCTGCGCCTTTACCTGCAGACATCTTGGCTCTTAAACTTTGTGTCCTGAAGATGCAGAAATTAGAAAAGTTAATAGCGACAGCGACTATTACAGCTTCTGTAAGCGTGTTTATTTAATAAGAAATATAAAAGTAACTCTGGAAGCACTGGAAGAAAAGAATAAATGCATCAATAAAGTCTGATCCATCATAAATTATCTATTTAATATTGGTTTGTTAATTTTAAGGCAAATAAAATATTTAAAACTGACATTTCTGTCATTATCATGTATAATATTTTAATTTGTGTGCAATAATTCATTGTCATATGTAATATTACTTTACCTTTTCAGAAGCATTGCCAGTATTACTTCTTATTTTTTTATTAAATGTCTGCTGTACCATAGTTATGTCTTATTTTTTCTCCATTCATTATGTTATGTAATTTTTCTGAGAAATATCAGGCACAAGGATTTATCTCTGTTTTATCTTATATTAATACATTGTTATGGCTGGTTTATATCTTATTTCCAAACAACTGAGTAATTATAACACTGAGGAAATGTCGAGGAAACTCTGCTGACTTTGTATAAACATCTAAATTAGATGAACAGAACTGTATAATAATCTAACCATTAAATCATTTTAAAATCAGCAGTTATTCAAATCAAGTTTGGTGGAGCTTTATTGTCAAACATTTTAACAAATATTTAAACGATTATTCTAATAAATGGAACTAAAATTCAAACAGCTATAAATATTTTAATACACATTTAAAACTAGCAGCTTAAATTAAAACTATAGAAGTAAACAGTTGTTGGACATTAATCTGACGATCACAGCAGCTTAAAATAGACAGTTTTTAAAGGGAGTCTGGTGAAATATCGGTAAAATTAAAGTTAAATTAAACTCCAGAAGAAACTAAGAATCGTACTTACTGTCGCTGAGAGATGAGAAAGTATCTGGAAGAGAAAAGCAGAAGTTGGTCTCCTCTCGTTTGTCTTCATGTCGCTGCTTCTTCGTTATTTTATACTTTTCTCTCTCTTCTCGTTTCTTCTCGAGCTTTCCGCTGAACCTCTCCTCCAATCACCGAGCTGGGCGCGGCGCTGTGCGTCATGACGTCACGCGGAAGAAGTTTCTACTCGCTTCCAGCAGCGCTGAGAATCTGATGGAACAAAATCTGACTATTATTAACCATAAAATACACTAAATGTTGGATGTATCCAGAAAGTAAAGCGACTCTGACTCAGCGAATATTGTCACACTGAAAAGTAAAATTCCATAACATTTTCAAATAATTCATGCTCAAATTAACCAAAACAAACCATAATTTAAGCATTTTTTGTCCATCATTCAACTAAACGTACAGTCCTCGTTTGAGTAGCAACATTTTTTCAATGCCGAAATTTTCAGCAAAGTATTAAAATTTGTTTCAGAACACTGAACATTTATTAAAATACCTGAAAAGTCTTAAAACGTGAGTTTTTCAAATGCGGTGTCGGTGGAAGGTGGAAGAAAAAAACCCAGTGACATTTAATCCAACATTTCTACGTTTATGTACATAATTACAGATGTTCAAAGGTCTGATCAGTGTTTTGATACAATCATTAAATTTTTCTTGTCTTGTTTAAGCACTTAAAAGTTAAAAAAGCAGCACAATTTTGACAGCAACTAAGTTTATTAGTACAGAACCTGATTATAGATAGATGTTAAATAAAGTGGTTTAGAGGCAAAAGTTTTAAAAAATGGGAAAGATAAAATACAAAACACAGCAGAATAAATATGAATTTAATATATGAAATTAATCAAAAACAGAACAGACATAATGAAAAAAAAAGATAAGAACAATAAAAATATGTAAAAGATAAAGTTCAGGTCTACAATAAAAGCTGTCAATTAAAGACAAATGTATTAAATGCATACTGTTAATTTCAAATCCACTGAACTATTAAAGGAAGTGAAACTAGTTCTTGTTAGTTCCAGCAGATGACAGCAGAGGAGGAGTTTTCACAATATAAACTAGGGCTGTCAAAATTGACCCGTTATCACGGGTTAATCCATGATGATGGATTAATGCGCGTTAACTCGTCAATTTTGACAGCCCTAATATAAACAGTAAAACTAGACTCAGGTGAGTCTCTGTGAGCAACATTAATAATTATTATTGGAATAAATACATTTAAAGCTTCATTCTGGTCCATAAAACACACAATACAGAAATTAAAACAGCTGTTGTTCTTTGTTCTTCTTTTGCAAAAGTGACAGTTATGAAACAAAACCTCTATTTTAACTGGTAAATACCACTGAGCTGATTACTTACAGTCATGTGAAAAAGTTAGGACACCCTATGAGAGCTTGTGTGCGTTTTTAAACATATTTAGACATCTGGACATTTAATATCAGTTTTAACAATACTGAGAGATAGAAGTTATATAACTAAACTAGACAAGCATTCAGAGAGCGCAGACCTCCGCCAAGCAGCTCACCCCTATGAGGGTCCACCCATATTGGGATTTCCACAAAGAAATTCATGGATCCAGATGGTAATCAAGAACATAACCAAAATGTAATCACCTGTTCCTTGTCCCATTATCAATATTTTCTGAAAATTTCATTAAAATCCATTCATAACTTTTCAAGTTATCTTCCTAACATAAAACTAACAAACAAACAGATAAACATCGGCAAAAACATAACCTCTGCTTGGTGGAGGTAAAAATAAAATACACGTTTAAAAACAAAAAAAAATGGAGAGTCCTGGAATGGCCAAGTCAAAGCCCAGATCTTAATCCCACTGAAATGTTGTGGGGTAACTCGAAACGGGCTGTACATGCAAGAAACCCCTCAAACATCTCACAGTGAAAGAATTCTGTGTTGAGAAGTGGGGCAAACTTTCCTCAGACCGATGTCAGAGACTGGTAGATACAGGAAGCTACAAGAAGCGTCTCTTTTAGCCTCTAGAACACAAGGTTTACTGTCTAATGATATACAGATATACAGATTTAAGGATGTTTCTCATTTCAATAATGTTCCTATAAAGTTCAAACTGAACGTCACATTTCAATCAGAACATTCAGAGGATGTGTGGAGAACATTGGCAGATTATGTTCCACGATAACAAAAGATAAAGTTCTTACAACAACATTCACAAAATGTTTTCCAGATGTTATCGAGGCCTCAAATGAAAGAATATTTTTATCAAATCTTCCTGTTTCATCCCCCTTTCATCAGGTTTTTCTGAAATCTTCACTGTTGTTTGTCTCATCATGTCATTGATTCAGAATCTGTAATACTGGATAAGTAGATCAAATACTCTCTGATTAATGGTGAGTTCAAATATGAAAAAAAAGTTGCTGCTGTCACAAAAAATCAATAATGCAGAAGTCAACTAGTGATATTTTCTGAACCACATGTAGCTGCATGTCACAGTAATACAAAACTAAACGTATAATAGTTTAATATGAAATAGTTGATCACACAAATGCAGAATAAAGTTATTTTACTTGTACTTTAAGCAGATGTGACAAGTTCAAAGTGGTTCTTCAACTAGAATTAAGAAAAAATAAATACATTTGAATGTGGGCAAATAATAATAATAATAATAATTATATATAAGAAAGTATTTGGTAGCTATCAGAAAAAGCACAAAATGACCAAAATATGACACAATGACCAAAATATGAAAGAAAAGTTTCCAAATATGACATGAAATGTCAACAAAGAGATGGAAAATGTCAAAAGCGAGACACACAACAACTTAAATTAAATGCAAATGACCACAAAGAGATGCAAAACTTTCAACAGGAGACACTAAATACCTAAAACCTGACAAAATTAAGAAAATGTGAAAGAAAACATCTCAAATAGAGACACAGAACGGCCTCAAATCAACAAAAGTTAAATGCAAATGATCATAAAGGGATGCAGAATAATCCAAAAGACACACTTAACAACCTAAATGTGACACAAAACAACTAAAATGTTTCATTTAAAAACATAAATTAATGCAAAAAAAACAAACAAAAAAACAAACAAAACAGAAACGGATGCGAAATGATCACAATTAGATACAAAATGACCACAAAGAGATGCAAAATGACAGAAATGTGACACAAAATAACAAAAAAATGAAGCAAATTAATCCAAATTTAATGCAAATGATCACAAAATGTGACGGAAAATGGCACAAATCAACCAGAATGTAAATTTAAAAATGAAAATGAAAAAATCTAAATAAGACACACAACAACCTAAATGTTCCACTTAACAACATAAATTACAGAAAGGGATGCAAAATGATCACATTCAGACACAAAATGACCAAAATATGGAAGAAAATGTCCCAAA
>OMNN01013746.1:10714-22981 GCA_900302755.1 Chromis chromis
TTTATTATACATTATTCATTATATTTATTTAAGCTATCTATCTATTTGTTAATGTTTGTTAATTCTGGCTGATGTGTGATTTTCCCTTATATATAAATATATAAAAATGAAGTTATATTAAATTGAACTAAATATTACTGTAATTTTACAAGAAGCAGATGTCAATGTTTTATGTCACTCATTCCAACTAGAAAAACTTTTCTAATAACATAATAAAAAGTATTTTCCAAACTTCTTTTGACCTAAAACTGTGCAAAAATGTAAGATAACTGTGGAGAAGGTTTTTTTTAGAAGTAGATGACTGAATCTTTTGAGTGCAACATCACTACTTAAAATATAAAGAATACAAAGTCTGAATGTGTTTTTACAGTCTGTAGTGCTAACAGTGGGTTGCTATGGGAACAGACTAATATACATTACTAACATTTGAACTGTTAACCACAATGTGACCATTTTCATGTTCCATTAATTTAAGGCTGTCCACAATAATTTAATGTTACCTTAGCTTTATTGTGAAAAGTTTAACTTCTATAATAGTAACAAGCTTTAGGCAGGGTAGACTCCTGCAGGACCTCATGCAAAGAAGACTCTTTTAGCTTACACTATATTCACATCCCTGAAACTGATGAGTGAAATCCTCCCAGCAGACTGAAAGGATTTTTATGGTCACACCTATGACTTTATCATCTCAACAATAAAAATAGAAGCACTTCCATCATATCAGAGGACCATATCAGGTTTGTAATAAAAACCAATATCAGCTCAATCTCACGGTCTACTTCTACTAACAGGCATGAAAAGTGTCCACGTTCTCTTTCTTATCTCCCATCATTCTCTCCTCTTCACCCTCTCCTCACATTTACTGAAAGCCGACTCCCTCCCTGCCTCCCCTCCTCCGTCACTGACACACTCTTATATCTGTATCCCCTGCTGTAGTGCACACACACACACTCACATTTCAAACACACTCACCTACAAAGGCACCACTTTCTCTACGTGACACCACTTATTATCTCTTTATATATCTCTCTCGGTGTCAAACACACACACATGCACGTGTACGCGTGTTCACACACTGCTGTGTGTGTTTTTGGTCGATGGTTTTCCAATGAGGCGTTTTTTGGGGCTGGTGTTGGAGCGACTGGTGGTTCTGTCTAAAAACATCAAACTGAGTAAATGCAGGAAGTCGAAGAAGAAGAAGAAGAAGCTCAAAACCAGGAAAAGCAAACCATGGGTGAGTGAGAGACAGAAGAGTTGACTTGACTGTGACATAGATAGTTTTACATTTTCTTTACAATCTGAGATTTATACTTGAACTTGCATTTGTGCAGATTTTGTTTTCATGTGTAGAAACACAAGTCAAATAAAGAGAGAGACGTTGTATGTGAGAGAAGCTGCAATTTGACTATGCTTTAGTATCAAGCTGTGGAATTGCAATAGAGGGAATGCATGCCAACCACTGTGCCATGCTGCCCCGATGCCTCTAAAACTAACACGCTGTGTTGAAATGCCACTGAGTAACTAATAGAATGATCATCGATGTGTTTTGGGCAGCAGTCAGACGAACATGGCTGTTTGTCACTCTGGCCTGCTCACAGCCCCACTCTGTCTCTCTGAGTATCTCTTTTTCCCTCTCTAATGCCTAAAATAGCCAGAGTCACTCCATTCAGCACCAGAGGCATTTCAGGAACCACAACTCAATCTGTCTCTGTGTGTGTGCGCGCATGTGTGTGTGTGTGTGTGTGTGTGTGTGTGTGTGTGTGTGTTTCGCTCAATCACAGACAAAAAGAAGCTGTCCTTACTGTGATTTCATTATGTTTAAATTTACAATGAGAACTAGTGTGTACTTTATCGACCGTCTCATCCTGTGTACTGTAAATCCATCCTTTTTAGGGTTGACCTTTATTTTTAAGCCTCATATACAGTAGATATCAGACGTGTTTAGTCTTGTAGTTGGTTTGGTATAGCAAAATGTACAGCAGCCATCCAAATGTATTTTTAATTATTTTGGCCAATTTCCGATTTGGCTTTGGTATATTTGGCCTGCGTCTGACCTATATATCGTGGTCTATGTATAGCAATATTGCACAGTGAGTGTAAACAGCAGATTAGGTTTCTAATCCCAACTATACACTTGCGTTCGAAGAGACTGCATCACCAAGGAATTTCATATTTCTAACCTTTTATTTACAATTCTATCTTAATTAATTCTAAGCATCACAAACAGAATTAAAGCTACATGCAGTGTTGAATGGGCCCTCGGCGCGCCACCACAGAACGCTGAGGAAAACTCACAATTTTCACCATGAATCATCATCAATATCTTAAGGCCTATGTCACCACATTTGAGGTTAATATGGTCAACTGGCTAATAATAGTACATCAAAGTGTAAAGCATGTTCTTCCTGTTGCCACCAGGCACTAAGACTGTGAATGCATATTAGCATATGGATGTGATCAGGGCAGGATCACATATTTCTTACTTTCAAAAGATGTTACAGGCACTCCAGATAGTGTTAGGCACAGGACTGACTGCAGCCGCTAAATTATAGCCTTAACCCAGGATCATCAGCAAAATGAGTGCCAGTAGCAATGATGGGAACAAGTGATATATCAGGGCATTTTCAGTGTAATGAAGAAACTGGGCATGCTTGTGTATGATTACGCTGTTTATTCCAATATCTGCTACCTTGCCTTCGAAAAACAGCTCTGCTATCAGGAGCTAATTTACTCTGCAAATATGCTTGTCTGTCCCCGTCTGTACACAGTAGCTTTCAGTGTTGATGGGCTGTTCCTTGTGATATGTAACCTACAGAGAGAGGTGACTGCATTTGAGCCAAAGTACATTTTAATTTAATTTTGGTAATCAGTTAATAAAAATAATGATACTGATAATTGGAAAAATGCAGAATACTTGTCCTTATAATTGGCCAGACGAATAATCTCTGTCTCTCTCTTTCCAGTCACCCCTTTCTACTCGCTGCTGAAGTAGAATAATGATGTGAAAAGCCACACCCTTCAAGTTGACAGGATTGGTTATTGGTTATTTATGTGTGAAACCCAGGAGGTCTGACTTTGTGTTTTCATCTATAAATTGCAGTTCCAAGATGGAAATGCTCAGCCATAGCGTTGAATGATCATTTAACTCATGATAATCTACCAACATATTGATAAAACACCACATGAACTGTAAACAAGGTAAAAAAAAAAAAAAAAAAATCTTAATTCTTACCAAGAAACAGACAAAACTAAAAAAAACTAAAAACAAGCAGCATTTTGAAAAAAATGTTGCAACATTATACTGAAACACACTGCAAGTACAGAATTTAATTCCTTTTTGTCACCTTTTTCTGGCAATGACCGTCATTACAGAACCACTATCAACATATACCTCACCGCTGGTTGCTTTCTTTTTTAGATGGTAATCTTTCCTCTGACACTGTGTTTCTTGTTTTGTTTTTTGTTTTTTAAATCTCAAGCAGAAACTTTGTGCTTCTTAGGTTTGTTTTCCATAGACTCCACCATAGTCCTAGTTGCTGTAGCTTACTTCATCTCTGTTGCTACAGTTGTTCCCCTCTTCAGCTTTGGCAAACCAATCATTGTTGGTCGGTGTAAAATGCATTGCTACCAGCGTGCCAGCTTGGGAATGTCACCACAGACCAGATTTAAAACTCCGGGACACTATAAAACACAAACAGATTTATCAGGTGCTGATAGGCTTAATTAGCATTGTCTGAACTCTTTTGCCGAGGGTTGGAATGTAATGGACATTTATTTATACGTAACTGTCTCACACTCTGCCTTTAAGTTGGAGTGCATTGATGTCTGCAGGCCACAACAGTTGGTCACTAAATTAGTATTTGTAATAAAATCAGAATGAAGAATATTATTTTTGTGCTGTTTTACCCTCACGAAAAACAACAAACGCATAGATTCTAGTGTCTCAGTAACCTGTGTTTGCATCTTTTCCAGGTATGTAAACTTTACCTGCCTGAATATTCCATGCAGTATTCTATACTCCGGTATAACTACTGATACTGCAGTAGACCTACATGATGGACTAAGTTGTTAGCCATCACGAAATGGTAGTGAGTGTCTGCTGCAATTACGGTGAATGTTTCTATTGTGGTTATTTCACTCTTACCTGCCCCAAATGGGAAAACCACTCTGACTGATTTGATTATAAAATGTCCTTTTATGTCTGACAACCCTCCTTCTGTGAGACAAATGATGTTTCTGACCACGTGAAAAACATTACAGCCCCTGTGAGACCACGATTAGCCTACTTTAAATGATTTGTGGACTAGTAAAAACCCCTACTGTGTTTGCAGGGGTTTAGGGTTTACGTGTGTGTGTGTGTGTGTGTCTGTGTGTCTTTATATATGTGTGTCTGTGTGTGTCTAATCCAAGCTTTAGAGAATGTGTCCCTGCTCGGTCTGTCTGCATGCAACCAGAGATTACTTCACATGATCTGGGACAGGTGTGTAGAATACTGTGGATTAGTGTACAGTATATATTTTGAGTGTGTGTGTGTGTGTACGTGTTTGTGTATCTGTCCTGCAATATGTGGACAGTGGACAATGTGTGTGTGTTTGTGTGTTTGTGTGTGCGGGAGAGAGGAAGAAAAAGCAACATTTAGATTAAAAGTGTATCTGTATCTGTGTGTTTGTGCCGTGGTGGGTCTGTGCGCTGCTATCCCAGATTACCCTAAATTTATCTTTCAACTGCCGACTGACTATCTGACATGACATCACCAGCGACATTGCCAGTGACATCACAGGCGATAACACAGGATGTCCTTTTCTGATTGCTATTTTAATCTTTTGGCTGCAGAATTGAGAGGATTTGATAACAAAATGATTTCAGGGGGGGATCATTGCTACCCAGCTCATGCGTTAAAATCTCTATTTTTTTTTTTACAGGCTGTTCAGAATAAGAAACTAACACTAAGCCAAGGTGTTAAAACTTTACAATAATCAGCATAATCATACCGTACTTTATCTGAAGATTTGGATAATCTTGAACATTTCTTTTATATGTAAAGAGAATGTTTGATTTTTATTATATTTACAGATAAATCTTTGTCCTGAGCCTACAGAGAATTGTACGTGTGTGTTTGTGTATATACAAGCAGCTACTGACAGATAGTTGTGCAGCTGTGATCAATGATTTGTTGAGTCAGTTGGGTGACTATATCTTGTTTCATTTATCAGCCGCTGATGAACAGTGTGATTCTTTTCCCTCTGCAGAGGTCCTGGCCACTCTCTTATCACTTTAATATATGTTGCATCTTGATGTCTTCTTCAGTATGTGTTGCCGTTCAAGCCAGGCTGCCTAAAATCTCTGCTTTGAATGTGATTGGAGTCACAATTCGCTAATAAGTTGTCTAAATTAAAGGCCTAATTGTATTTTCCACATTATAATGAATGTAGTCACTGTCACCAGCCTGGATGACACCTGGATGCCAAGAAAAGCGTTTTTCATCAGTTGCAGTTCATTAAATAATAATTAACCAGTAGTTAGAAAGTTAACTAATCAGTCAGTCTTTGAAAATGGTGATCTGATCCCAGCCAGTGACCCGTGGAAAGCAATTATTCTTGTAGACTTTGGGCGTCCATTTAAAATGGTAGTACTGGATATTTTACAACATTTATCATGTTTGTTTCTATGGTTACAGGTGATCCTGACGGTTTACCTCAATGACACCCAGCAGATGCTAACTGAGGTCCCAGTTACTCCGGCAACCAGGGTGGTTGATGTGGTTGAGTACTGTAAAGAGGCTGGAGAGGGAGAGTGTCACCTAGCTGAAGTATGGAATGGCCATGGTGAGTCCATTCATTGGTCCGTACACGATGAAACAGCTTTTCAAAATCTTTGAAGTCCTTTGTTAGGACTAAAGCCGTAAAATCATGCTTCCCCGAGATTGTCGAATATTGATTATCAGAGATTTTTTTTTGCAAAGAAATGAGTTTGATGAGACCTGTGATGATGAACCAAAACAGTAAAGTTGCCGGACATGAAACCAAAACAAATAACAAGAAAATGCTAAAATACTCCATTAATCTGAAGGGAACTGTAGCGTCTGGCGGTGACTCACTGTCAGCATTTGATTTTCTGTATAAAAATATTGATTGGTGCAGTATTTAGAAAATTATTTTTGCATCATACAAAATACTAAGGGCAAAATATCCCTATACACAAGTTAGAAATTGTAAAATCAAAGAAATCACCAACAATAGGTAACTACAGAGAGTGTTCATGTCTGCAGCTAATGAACTAATTAAAGCAGTTGATATCTCAGCAGCTATCTGCAGGTAATTAGCTCATCTGAACATCAACAAAATGTATCAGTTGGTCTTCACAACCTGTCTTTAGCAATTTTTTTCAATGATCATTAGAGGATTTGGAGATGGTGGTCAAAATATTTCCATGTATTTGTGGTCTCTTCATCATTGATGTCACTTCTATTAACACAGCAGCTGGATAGCTCAGTGACTAACACCTCAGACCTTGGCATGGGAGATCAGATGATGGTTCAAATCCCGGTCAGGGCGCAGGTATCCAGTGAGGACCCATGGGCAAGGTCCTTAATGCTGCCCCGCCTACCTACCTATGTACGTCGCTTTGGATAAAAGCGTCTGCTAAATGAAATTGTAGAATTAACACATCATGATGATTTTATTTAATGTTATTGTTGTTTTTCTGTTCCCACAGTAGCTAGACATATATCTCGACACACACATGATCCCACACTTAATTCACCCGAGTCCAATACTCATATAATTACTACTGAAAGCCTGTCTTTTGATCAGAGTATTTACAAGATTATAATCTGGTATTATATGGCAGGATAATCACTGTGTGACTGTCCTAGATCTCTCGCTGTGAAGCTAATTATAAACAGAGTCAGACCTATACGGTTGCTACAGCTTGTGAAATCAATAGAGTGCTAAGTGCCTCCTGTATACTGTATGCCATTGTGAGCTTGAATAGACCAGTCCATCACGTGCAGACACTAAGGGCTCCAGTCTCCATTAAAGCACGGCCCGCATTCATTCAATCATAGCTATCGAAGCAGTGATCCACATATCAACACAGTGTGTTTGTGTCGCGCTGTGGTGTGACTGAGCGGTCAGACAGGCTATAAATGGCTCTAATACTATACTGTGTCTCAGAAGGTGACACTGTAAAGCCGCACACAATAAATGCTGGTATAAATTGTGTGTCAAAGTGTTGCTGTGTGACAAGAGGCCGTGCCTGAAGGGCACAGTTGGCCTCATGGGTAGTATGTGAATAAGCCATTGTCTACATTGAGCTTTGATGGACCGATGTGTTTTACGGTGACAATATTGTTACTGAAACTGAAAACATTACTTCACCCTGACCTGTCACTCTTTTTATTTTTTCATCTTTAATCATATATATGTGTAAATATTCACACACATGATTGAAAATACATATCTAAAAAAAACAGTCCTTCACTCAAAAATGTTTTGGGGTTTTTGCAAGTTTGACACTAGAAGGCTGTTTCCCATGGCTTTACCAAAATCTGAGTTTAAGGGGTGTATCTGCAGGAGGGTTTGTGACATCACAAGCATTTTAGAGGCCAGTCCTGATCCAATAGTCAAATTATACATGCAAGATGTGGAAACCTAAAGCCTGCACTGCACAATTATTGAGAATTAGTGATGTAGATAAGCTCTTGTGTCCAATAAATAAACTTTAAAAATGAAAAATAGTTCATAGAATAAATAGGTGTAGATATAATTTTATCCTTCAAAGATGGAGTATTTTTATTAATACAATTTTGCTTAGTGTGTCAACCATTACAGTCCACTGCAGATGCTCTTTCACCATTTGAGAATGATACCAGGTTTCTGATCTTTCTCTTGGGATGGGTTAAGCCCTTTTCTGACTTTCTGTACCATATTGCACCATATGTGCCATACAGTATACATGCATATTCATATAAAATACTCTGGAAATACTCTAATTGGATTATTCTGTTAAGTGGACAAAATTCAGCCCCATACGTATTTGTTATATTTGGAAACTTTAACATCTCCATTTTTACACCATGTGTTTACACTGGGTCTGGCTGCAGAGCAGAAGTTCTGATGGTGTGACTGAACCATTCAATAAAAACAGAAACAGAGTAGAATAAAATAAATAGTACATTTAAAGATCATGCCATGAAAGGAACCCTAACTTAATAAGCTTCAAGAATTGGCTGAGATTAGATAGGGAAAAGTGTATTTGTCAGCAGGGAATGTGAAATTGTTCACCAGAATGAAATGGAATGTGTATATTTAATTTATGAATCATCTTTTCCTGGCTCCTGAGCATACACCACAATAATGTGACGTTATTTTCACAATTAGTGGGATCTTTGTCAAACGTTTTCTCACCCTGCGTCTTTTCTCAGAGCGAGTTCTCCCTCAGGAGTTGTTATTGTTGGATCTCCTTCAGCAGTGGGGGGCCAGGAGGCCAGAGGTCAGCTTCTACCTCAGACACTGCCCCGCCTGGACACAAGGTACAGCAAACATACATACAAAACATACATACATGTTGATTCTGTGAAAGCTTTCTGTGAAAGTAAATAAAATAATTGTTGAGTTACTAATGAACCTTTTTTTAAAGAATCATTTTGTTCAGGGATGGGTGTTAAAGACACTGTGGATAACACATAAACCCAGTCAGTGGTGTGTTTGAGGTCTAGAGGTGAGGTCAGGGACTCTGTCAGTAATTAGCCAGATAAGATGATTAGGGTTACATAATAGGGTGGTGGGTGGCAGTAAGGGGACAAGGACAGAAGAATGTTGCAAAAATATCAGATCATCTTCTGCTAAAACAGCCATTTTAATTGCTCAAAGCCATAAAGAATAACTTTGAAAAGGGCCATATTAAATTAATTGCTTTTCTCTTTTAAACTTCTTCAGGAGAAAAAAAAACTGTGAATAAATTATCGTGTGGTATTTGTACATGTTTGTGGCCAAAGCACTTAGCAGCAGGGCTGCTGCTCTAACAGTGTCAGTGTACTGGGGTGTTTTTGTGTCTGTGTCTGCTCCCTGCTGAGACAGGCCACCCTCACCACCTGCTGGTGTGTTCCTTTTTACCCATCATTCATTAAAAACATAATTATCATTCATTAGAATCTCATTATTATCATATGCTAGTGAACTGTGAAGTGTATTCTGAATAATGAATTCATCATAACATTTTTTTTTTTTTTTAACTCGGCTGAGTCATAGTCATTAAGGTTTTCTCATGTGTATGTTTTGATTGTTTATCATGTCTTTATCCAAAGCTTTATTAGTAGTATGTTTATGCAACACCTGTTCTTATTCTTATCAAAATGGTTTACAAGAAACTGTTTTCTCCCCAGTCATTCTTTATGCACATGCTTCATATGCCTGAATATCTATAATAAGTATAGCAGCAGTGTAAGATCTAGAGAAAGATAAAAAGAGCAGCAGCTCATTTGGCCGCCCGCAGTGGAGATAAGAGGCTGCTTCTCCCTCTGGTCCCCATGTTTCTGTAGTACAGATGTGGCTTTGAACTGTCGGCACAGACAGTGACACAAAGAGCAACATCATCTGTGGTTTAAGAGGGAAGGGCTGGGTCATGTGGCCTCCAGTGGCGGCCAAACTGTCCCTGCACTTTTGCTGCCAAAATATGTTTGGCTCTGCACTCATTATCATAAAACAGAATCTTAAACTAGCCAATTGCTCTCCAAGGACCAGAGCATCACATTACCCTAATGTATTACCTCCTCCCAAGCTAATTTAACATCATCTGCCCTCTGTGGCCGATTGAAGGTGCCTGTGGTGAGTTTGCACCTCCCACACAGGGACATCACCATCCTCTTAGAGGCTGCAGTGCTGAATATGCACTACGCTCTCCATCCTCATGTTATGAGTCCGTTAGTGTAAAGCAACTGTTCTCACTGGGATGGAACAGAGGTAATTAACTGGTCTACACCCACCTCAACTGACAATGTGTTTCTCCCTATTTATATATTTTACTCCTGATTTTTAATTATACCTTTTATAATTGTAGTAGTGACTGCTTTGTGGACTGAATATTGTTTTAAGGACTCTAAAATACAATTTTAACTGCAGTATTGAATGTAGCGTACGACTGTAAGTGCTTTTATTGACTGGATGTGAAACTTGGAGCTGCCTGGGATTAGCCCAGATTGAGTCTGTCTGGTCTCAGTAGATTTACAAGGAATGATGCTATTTATAGATTACACACAGAGGGAAATATGGAGCTTCATGTAGATAAGAACGAAAAAATAATGTGCATTATCCACTGACATTTAACTTGTCTTTATCCAAAAAAAGTAAAGAAAAATAAATAAATTCTGTGACATGTTTTTGATGTTATAAAAAAAACAAGCATGCACACACCCTGGCAGCATTAGAATTACTTTAATCCCACACACTGTCCTCTGTGTTTTTGTAACAGCATGCGGTTGCCAACAACATCCTTTACATTCTTAATGAGAATAAAAAAATTATTGAACATAAATAAAAATGGCACCTAATTCATAATGAAACAAGATAGATATATACAGTGTAATGGAAAGAAAAGCCAGTTTTCATATCCTAAAGCCGGTGTCGCCTGTCCATTTAATTTTGAGATAAGGCACACACACACACACACACACACACACACATGAATGGTTGATTAAAGTCAAGGTCCTCTCTTTCTGTGAGTGTATGTGTGTCAGTCACATGTGAAGCAGGTCACACGGCTCAACCCACCCAGGTCCATTTTAATATGCTATTTCAATATCTCTGCTCACATTTCTTTTCATTGTTCATTTATATGCAGGAAGTCAGCAACCTTTGGAGCAGAGCTGGACCACAGAGGCAACAGAGAGTGCTAATGACAAGGTAGGTGGACACACACACACACACACACACACACAATCACAGGGCTGACGATGCAGGACAGGCCGCGTTATGCATCTCCAATTGGCTTAACCTCAATATCCAGGGTTACTTCATCTCAGGAGAATTTCATTCCACACAACTACAGTGTGTGCATTCATACACTGCTCTATATGTGCATACAAGAAATTATGTGCATTTTTAAGTATAACAACATTGTATTGCTTCACCTGCATGTCTAGAATACCAGTGATTTTTAGCCTTCAAAGATTTTCATAATACATTTCTCTGCTTTTTCAGAGGAGGAAGATCTATAAACTGTATATACATTTTCACACCTGCAGCTAGATTCTGTTTAGCTTAGCTTAGCACAAAGACAGGAAATGGGGAAACAGCTGGCCAAAGCTAACATAATCTGTCACAAGTCCCTGTCGTTGACTGATTATTGGCCCAGCTGATTTTCAGATCCAATATTTAGCATTTTTTCCTGATATCTTAACCGTCTTTTAAAAACAAACTGAGTTATGATAAAACATATTAATGTAAAAATGTGCTACTTGTGATGCAGCAACCTCTCTGTTGTCACCACTCTGTAGTCTCGAACAATGTCTTGCCCACAGCACTATCTGATTGGTTATATGGGTATACAAGTAATAGGCCTTGAACATTGAAGGATGAAGTTATAACTGAGGTTTAAATATATGTTAAACACAAACAAAGGAATTTCCACAAAGTTTAGTCTTGTTTATGTTATTCTAAATTTTGACAAGACCATTTTATTATTTACCGCAAATGTATACCGGTTCTCCTCGTAGTTTCAATCGTAGCATTTGGACTTGAGTTTCTCGAAGACGTTTCACCTCTCATCCAAGAGTCTTCATTGGTTCAAGCCATCAGTTCTGAACTGATGAAGCCTCTTGGATGAGAGGTGAAACGTCTTCGAGAAACTCAAGCAAGTCCAGATGCTACGATTGAAACTACGAGGATGACCATGATCTGGATGTACTGAGAACCTTCACAGACATTTACCGGTTCCAAACATCTGTCATTTGCCTCCTCCATTCCTAATAGTTGGTATTGGCTCTGAGAAAAGTTCGGCTGTCACTTTGAGCTTAGAAATAAGCTTAGCATAAAGCATAAGTACAGTGAGATATGGCTGTAGTGGGTCTATCTAAACATGAAGCCTTAGGAATATTCAAATCTAGGGGGGTTTAAACCTGCATTACATTTGGGGTTTTGTATGCATAAAACCAATGAGATATAGTGAGTGTTCATTAGTGTTTCCAAAAATATTGAAATGTTACTTTAATATATTTGTAGCTGATTGTTGTCATGTTTGTCAGACTTAAAATACTAAGTGTTACAAGCT
>OMNN01013746.1:23001-36378 GCA_900302755.1 Chromis chromis
AGAAACCTGTAGCTGCTAATAAAAAATCACATCCAGACCATAGTGTTTGGATCTTTAAATACTCGTTAGCATTTTAATTTTAGTAATACAAATTAAACCCTGAAATTCTTTTAATGAATATATGAGTGTGTTTGTGTGAGAAAGTATTCCCATACGTACAGAACAAAGCATGTGCACATTTGTGTGTATGTATTCGTCTGTGTGTGTAGTCTATGGGATTAGCCTGCGGATTAGTGACAGTGATGATTATACTGCTACACCAATAAGAACCATGTGAACAGACACACAAACACAGTACGTACTCTGTAGGTACACAGTATATCTACTTTATATACATTCCCAGAGAGAAGGAAAGAGGGGAGTTGTTCTTTTGTTACTTGCCTGATTCATTCCTGTTAGCTGCCCATGTGTTGTTTTGCTAGTTTGCTTTATTCTATCTTCCTCGCATAATACTGAGTCATGTAGTAAAAAGAGCAACTGATATCATGCTCAGTGCTTTTATTTGTCACTAACGGCTATTTTTAACCATGTAAGCCATTGTGTTTAACCCCAGACGAGACATTTGCTTTGTACGTCTCGGTTAGGCCTCGGTCAGCCAGTCACCACCTATGTTTTTGTGTACGTGCGTGCGTATCTGTGTTGGTCAGTCTGCGGGTTAGTCAGCCTGTGTGTGTATGTGTGTGTTGGTCAGTCAGTGAAGGTAGGATTAGCTTGGTCCCATGACATAACCAGGCTAAGAGGATTGTTAGCTAGCCAAACAGCTCCTCCTCCTCCTCCCTCTTCTCCTCTTCCTCTCACCTCACTCACTCCTTCACACTCGTCTTAAGGTCTTCGTCTTTCTTCGTCCTCTACCTTTTACTTTTGGTTCAAAGCTAAGAAACAAAGAGTTCTAGGCAAGGCGGGAACGTGGGGGTGAGTTTTTGGAAATGTGCTTCTTTTTCTTTTAAGTGAGTGTATTTGTGTGTTCGCAGTCACATTTGTGTGATGGTGTGTGTGTCAAGCTCAACAAAGTGTGCGTGTTTGTTTTACACTTGCACTTTTTTTGCCTTCTTCTCACATGAGCTTATCATAAATAATAGAACAATTGAAAAACTGGAAATAGGAGCGAATGTAGAGGTGACTTTGAAATGTGAGTAAGTGTGTGCGTGTGTGTTACTTTCCTGCCTTCTTGAACTTCTCAAAGACATTCTCTCACTCTGTTCATGGTACAAACTAGATGCACACACATTGGCTTGACAAACAGTTTGTTTGTGTCAGGGTGGAACTTTTGTCCATGTCTTTCTTTCTTTCTTTCTTTGTGTGTCACAGAATCAAAGCACAGCGTGGCTTACTTCTTGTGAAAACTGGACGCTATGTGCAGGCAGGGTGTGGCTTCTTTTGGCCATGTGTGCTTGGGCTTGACAGTGTTATTTTGTCTATGTGTGTGTGTGTATGAGTGCATGTGTCAGCCTTTCTTTGGGATGTGGATGCCTAACTCCAAGTCAGGGTGTGACTCTTGGCACTATATAATCATATCCAAAAGCTCTCACTTACTCACACAAACACACACAAACACACACCAGATGCTGCTTCTTGCCACAAAATGATGTAAAGATGACAGTGATGACAGCTGTATGTGAGACAGACAAAGAGATTACTTTAGTGCGCAGTAGTTTTAGATTTGTTATTCGGTGATTACAGTAAATCATCTCTTTTACTCCAGTGACTCCAAAAGTTCAGGATAAGTCGGTGTTCCCTCTTTAGACAGCAACACTGACTGTGACATTCTCCTACTCCTAAAAGTAGACTACCAGCAATACTTTATTTAACTTAGGCTAGCACACGAGCCCAAAGAACAGCAATATCAGTTGTTTCATAATATGAAACAACTGATTATATTATACATATACTTACATATTATGTAAGTCTGTTACTTTGTTTCAAAGTGATGCATGTGAAATAAATAAATAAAAATAATAATTGCCATCCCCAAGATTTTGGTAATTAAGTTTTCTTCTATACCACCATCAGGCCAAAATTTGCATTTGTGTATTATGAAACGTATGCACAGTTCTAAAGGAGATCACAATGAGTTATTTTTGTGCCTTAAACTGCACAAATCAATAACGTAATTTATAGAGAATATTACATTTCTTAGTAGGGAAATGATCTTATTTGCTGGACAATCAGCTATTTCCATCTAGTGAGCTGGTCAGAGCCATGGACTTTATAAAAGGAAGCATGTAGCCGCCGTGATGTCACCCACTGGTTTGCGGACTACAGTTGTGAAGCCTTGAGTTTGGCATTTGGCCATCACCATCTTGGTCATTTGAAACCAGAAGTAATGAGGGAGGGTTGATTCTGACGGAGAATTTAAGGATACTAAGCATGTCCATATGGTAGCAACCTGTCATGAACATCATGCTGTGTTCAAAAAGTCTTGAACGCAAAGCTCAAGACAATAAACTCATTAGGAAAATGTTTACTCAGGTGGCAAGTTGAGTCATTTCTCATAGATTTCTATACAATCAGACTTCTTTTTGCAATCACAGGAGTCGCCCCCTGCTGGTCGTTTGAAAAAATGCAGGTTTGAGGCACTTCCACATTGTCTTGAGCCATTTCTGCGTTTGATTCACTTTTCAGAGCTACGTCCATATTTTATATACAGTCAGCGGTTAGTCGGGTCAGTTTTTTATAAAGTGGTGAATAGTTTCAGACATTTGTGAGGAGGAAACATCTGTTTTTAAGGTAAGACAGACATGGTTTAGTGTTGAGGTTTGACTGGTGGATATTTTAGAGTATGTAGTAAAGTATGTGGATGGCTTCTGCAGTCTTAAATTGTGCAGAGAAACAACAGGGATTCTATCATTTAATACCTGCCACAGTAATTTTAGTGTGTTTTGCTAACATTACCTGTGTGAGGGGGCCTTCTATGTCCTCAATCTGCTGCTTATTGAAGGTCTAGAACCATATACAGTCTGTGTGTGATGAGTACTGGGAGAGTTTCATAGTGATCCAAGCTATTTAAGTGCTCCTTGTTCTTGGCCTTGTTCCTACTAATTGTGGAAAAGAATTCAAGGTCCATGTAGTTTCCTGGTATCTCTATGATAGTTGCTGAGTAAGTGGGAAGCAATGTTACTGCCTGATGCTGATGTTTTGCAGACAGTGTCCTTCCCCTCTCCAACACACCCTCTTATAAACCTCGCCCCTGACCTTACGGCCGACCTCAACAACCACAGGGACTGTCACACGCTTTGAGTCAACACACACACAGAACTCTGTTTGTTGATCCAACTGTGTGTAACTCAACCCCATCCAGCTGCATGTGAGGGATATATTAAGAAGTCAGGTGTGTCTGTGTGTGTTTGTTTGCTCTCCATGTATGTCAGGGGTTGTGTTGATGCAGATTAACATGAATACTTTCACTGTATGTCATCACCAGAGGAAATGTGATAGTCTGGGTTCAGGGACGTCGGCAGGCTTGAATCACTACATGTGATTTAAATTAGTTAAAGGTTTATAAATGTCACTTATAGATTCAAATGAATAGTATTTTACATTTTCTGTGCAGTTAGATATTTCTTTATAATGCATGCTTTCACCGCTTTGCCCAAGGACGCAGTCAGAACACATGACTGTTAATGAGCAAACTCTCTGTGGTGGGGTTCAAAGATGTGATCTTTCAGTCATAGGCCACCCTGCTGTGTGAATGTTGGTTACTGGAGCGGCTCTGATAACAGAGTTTTCCCCTTTGGTCCGGCCGGGGCTTCAGGAATGTCTGAAGGCTGTTATTGTAGATTAGGATGAATATTTTTACTGGAGGCACCCAGCAGATGGGTAGGGGATGGGTTTTATTACTGGAGAGACCTATGATCAGAACAACGTGTGTGTATGCGTAACTTTGAGACTGTTGGGAAACATAATACACACACACTAAGAAGGTCAAATATCCCCATGTGCTTCAGATTATAGCCATGATCGCAACAGCAGCAACATGAGAAAGTGGTTTGCAGCTGAAAAGCCTCAACTACCAGTGTTGCCAGATTTGACTGACAGCAAATAGTCCAGTCGCCCAGTCTCAAACCTGCCACAGCTGTCATTAACATTTGGCCTATGTCCAATAAGCCAAACAGAACATTAGGAAACCAGAGTTTGTAAGAGGTTGAGTGGCGACAGCACTTGTCACATGAGATATTAGTGTGGAAGTAACTGGATCATTATTGGCAGATCAAGAGTCAGTTTTTTTTTTATAAATCATTTATAGTGGTTAGTATGATGAGTCATCAGACTGGTTCCAAATGGTTCCATATGATTTCACTCTTGTGGAGAAAAGCTATGACATAATGCTAATTCTCATATACATTTAGTGGTTGTTAAAACCATACTAAAGACTAAATTATTTTATTAATAATTGGTCCTCCCTGTTATTAGTAGCCTCTATAGTTTAGGCAAACCCTAATTTGTGAATACTATATTGATAAAGGCATCACTAAGTGTCCTGTTAGACAGTACATTAAATGCAAAAACATGTACAAGCGAATTAGAGCTTCTAGAAGGCCTTCTTTACAGACCCTGACACTGGAACTGAAAAAATTTAAATCCACAGTTTTAAAAAATTAGGTGACATTTGTTTTTGTCAATCAATGGTCGTCTGTTATCATACGACAGGAGGTTGAGCCCACCGAACTCCTGTCTTCCTCTTCTATTTCAAGTTGTGGTAGACTGGACTCAGTGATGGCATCCCTGTCAATCTCTTGACTAACTGTAGGAGATGAAGCGTCAATCCACTGGAATGTAGTGTATATTACATTTTGGCCCAAAATTGGATCGGCTTATAACAGGATATGTTTGCCTTAAGTTTAAAGGCCAACTCATTGTTTCTATGTCCCTGTGTGCTGACCGATAGACTATAAATGCCTACAGCGGACCAGCAGGTGGTTTCATTTATACTACAATATGCATATTATAGGTTAAGTGTCTGCCTGCAGATGGTGGTTATGCCCCCAACAGTGGACAGAGAAAAGAACATGGTGCTTCCATGGATGTGGCTGAAAGGCTTAATGTAACTTTTTACAGGATATAGCAGTTAGTTATACACTGGGCTGCAGCACCGTGTCAGTGATTATTCCACAGCTGTGCCAAGTGTTATAGAAGAGCTGGCTGTCAGAGTTTGTTGCCTTTTCGTCCCAAGCAGGTTGGGCAGACATAGCACAGGTCTTCTTCAGAATTTGAAACTTTTTACTGTGTTTGGGCACCGTCAAGGCAAAGAATCAAAGAATCAAAGTACGTATACGAATCAAAGCACCTCCCAAGTTCAACAATGGCAACTTCAATTACAGCTATTCTAATGGTGAATTAAAGAGGGTTGCAGAACGGTGAATGGCACAGCTGCATGAAGATGTCCGCAGAAGGGTCTGCATGGACAGATGACGAAATTTATGTCACACGGATCCTGAATGAATTGTTTTTTTTAGGATGATGGCACAAGTCCAGATTTTTAGCCATTAGATTACTGAAGAGAGACATTTTATTTACTTGTAACTTTGACACGGCTACAGATGCGGTACGTTTGAACTTCTAAAGTTTCAGGATTCTTTTCAGGCCCCTGAAACAACATTTAGACCGTCAAAGACATCAAAACTCTTCAAAAACCGTCCAGATTTTTAAGCAAAACTGTAGCAGTTATCTGGCAAACACAACTTTAAGATAACATTCAAATCATTCTTAAGTTTCCTGCACATCATTTGCATCATTAACATGTGAGGAAGTTTGATTGTTCAGCTATGACTTTGAACAATGTTTAGCAGTGTTGTACTCCATCCATCCATCCATCTATTATCTATACACCGCTTAATCCTCTTTAGGGTCGCGGGGGGCTGGAGTCTGTCCCAGCCGACTCGGGCGAAGGCAGGGGACACCCTGGACAGGTCACCAGTCCATCACAGGACTCCACATAGAGACAGACAACCAAGCACACTCTCATTCACACCTACGGACAATTTAGGATAATCAATTAACCTCAGCATGTTTTTGGACTGTGGGAGGAAGCTGGAGAACCCGTTGAAAACCCACGCATGTACAGGGAGAACATGCAAACTCCACACAGAAAGATCCCAGACGTCCTAACCGGGACGTGAACCGGGGATCTTCTAGCTGTGAGGCGACGGTGCTAACAACCAGAGCTACCGTGCGGCCCAGTGTTGTACTCCTATTCAGGAAATTCACTTCAGCCAAACTTTTTAAAATGTTTTTACCTGTTCGGAACTTTTTTTTTGACATTCTCTTCAAACACCTGCTGACACTGAAAATTATATCTAGTTTTCATACTTGACAAGGAAACATTTAATCATATAAATGCACCAGTTTAAAATTACTATTATTAGTTGTACATATTTTGCATAGTCCAACGCACACAAGCTCTCCTCATACCTCATACACGCCCACAGAGGCCTGGACTCAGAACAGCAGCACTGGCAAGAATTCCAGTCAGCTTTCATTACTGGATCTGTGATGCGTGTTTCTGGGAAAGAGAAACTGTGTGACGCAGCAGTTAAGTCACATGTCACTATGGGAGTGTGTGTCTTAGTGTTTGTGTGTGTGTTGCAGAAAGCGTGACAGAGAAAGAGAAGATGAAAATATGACGCAGCACAAGTCAGCTGTTAACTCAACTGTGTGTCCATGTGTGTGTGTGTGCACATACTTGAGCGCTGCTGGCCACGTCTGGTAATAATGTGTGCCACGAGATCGCTGCTGCGGATATTAATCTGCCAGCGTCATCGTCATCTTCCTCATAATGCACATCTGGAGCGAGAGGCAGGGGCTGATCGAGAGCAGCTCGTGCCCCATCAGGCTGTGGTGCAGTGATTTCCCTTCTGAGAGAAAGTGGGAGAAAGAAAAAAGGGAGGTGTGAGAGGGGTGTGTTAGAGAGAGAGAGAGAAGGGGATGTCGCTGCAGCAAAAAGCCAGCTGCAGAGGGATGACAGGGTTTCAGAGAAAGAGAGATGAAGGAATGCAGATATGAAAAAAAGATGGGGATTAAGAAAGATGACGAAAAGTGTTGAGGGAGTGATGGAGATGCGGAGATAAAGAGATGAAGAGAAGGGTGGAGGGAAATGAAGAAACAAAGAGGCGGTTAGAGGTGAAAGAAGAGACAGGAGGAGGCACAGAGGGAGAACAATAACAGAAAAGAGGGTGATACAGAGAGATAGAAGGATAGAGCAATAGAGGAAAGTATAAAAAAATAACGAAGGTAGCGACTTTCCTTCTGTCTTTTTGTACCAATTTGTGGCTTTACATGTTTGTTTACTGTAGTAATTGAATGCAATGTCACACTAACGGGCTTTACTCTCTGTTGACACGTCATATGAAAACACACCAATAACCGAGAGAGAGAGTTTGTATGAGAGAGGGAGAGAAAGAAAGAGAGGGAGGGAGGGAGCGTGGGATGAGCACGAGAGAGAGGGAGAGACAGAGAGCGAGTGTCGTAAATCACAGCACATCACCGGGCGGACGAGAGGGAAAGTTGTGATAAGGATCGCTCTCATTTCCCCCCTCTTTAAGCGTTTCTCTTCCGAGCCTCTGGCAGCGTTTTTCTATCTGAAACCATAAAGGTCCGCTGTGTCTCTGAAAGGCTTTGAGGATGGAGTGGAATGAGGTGGATCTGGTGCAGGAATTTACTGTTGAAGGACAATGCAGCAAAATTAAAGTCCGCTCCTGCAGGATCACATGGGACAGCCTGCAGGTAAATACAGCACAGCGGGATGCTTATAGAAACTGCATGTTAACGTCAGCCGGGGGGGCTTGCAGCAGAGCCGTCTGCAGGATGTCTTACAGCGTGTTAACAGCATGAGCAGCAGAATACATGACACTGTGGTCAAGTGACAGAGTAATTGTTAACTTTTCAAACGATATGGAATGACTGTCCATTAAAAAAAAAAAAGAAATAGAAGCATTTAGAGGTTAGAAACTTTATCGCCTTGAAATCCTGGACAGCACCACATGCACTGCTTTGACTGACAAGTGCTCTTTAGTCCAGCTAACGACAGTCTTGCAGATGAAGGTTTTTAAACCAAGCAAGTCTGCAGAATTCCACAGGCTGTTTAAAATGCGAATAGTGTTACATTGCATTTGCTTTTTAGAAAAAAATGTGTCCTTAAAAATGCCAGTATTTTAGGTTTTTACATTGATGGCCAAGCTTTTACTGGATGCTTATAGAATGTACATGAGTGCTCCAAGAATTAATGATTTGTGACTTATTTGGAGTTAGAAGCACTGATGCATTGCAGAGTCCTACAAAATTGAATATGTTTTCACATGATGCGCATAATGCTTATTAAATGTTATTTAAACTTGGACACTTCATTATTTACTTCTTAAGCTGTAATAGTTTGTTGTAAACACATAAAAAACAAGACTAGTCATGAACCTGTAGCACTTAACAATTCTACAATTTCATTTAGCAGATGCTTTTATCTAAAGCGACATACATAGGTAGGTAGGCGGGGCAGCATTAAGGACCTTGACTAAGGGTCCTCACTGGATACCTGCGCCCTGACCGGGATCTCTCATGCCAAGGTCTGGGGTGTTAGTCACTTAGCTATCCAGCTGCTACGTAACAGTTAACATTTAACATGTCAAGCATCAAATTCCTACTGCAAACATTTCTGATGATTTAAAAGCAATACACACAAAAAATACAACTGTGTCTGTCCTAAAGTTACATTTATAAGATTTAACACACTGCTATGGCTGGTAGATGGGGCCCAAGTGCAGATAGAAGGAGGGCAGAGGCAGAAAAACACAACAATCAACTTTGAAAAATTAACCAAAACCAAAACGGACTAAAGGAAATCTCTTCAAAAAGTTGCATATTAAATGACAGAATATTCTAAATAGAAGTCTGCGTCATACCAGCTCTAAATGAAGCTCCTCACTGGCATTCTTGAAGGTGATCCATTATCCCGGCTGGGTCCCGAGATGCTTCTTCTGGCTCCTGATTTCATTGTTTTATGATGAAGTGATGCACGCAGCACGCCAAAGCAAACTGAAACAGGTCGAACAGTTGCAGCTCAGACTCTCCCAGGCCATTGCAGTGAAACGAAGGCTGCTATGGCACCAAGTAGCAGAGTAACAGAAGCTGGACAAATTATATCAGACAGGACCTTGTATGTCAAAGATCTGGTAATTTCTTGGAGGGGGTATATTTCTTGCTGCTTCCATCTTGCCTCAACCTACAGCTCCACCTGTGCAACTAATACATTTTCAAGTAATTGTATTAGACTGAAATGTGATTTTTTTAATAGATTCTTTCAAACTGAATTTTTGTGTAGACAGCATTGAAGATGCCATTGCCTTATGGTGATTGACTCCTGGAATTCATGTTTTACCAGTGTATTGATTTCCCCCTGCGTCACTGGTTGCATTGTTTTCACATAATGACAGTCATGTCCCAATAACACCAGCACAGCCTGGTGTCCTTTAAGGTGACAGCACTGGCCCAGAGTACATTAGCAGGAGATGGGTTTTTATCTGCAGACTCCTAATGCACAACAAAATGATGGTTTGCAGAATCCCATAGATCAGCAGCGAGCTAATGATATGTGGCACCACTGACGGAAAAAACAGTGCAATATGCATAATGCCATTGTCTAAAACATGATGCAGTCTGCATTATGCTGGAATACTCAAAGCCTGACTTATGTTTTTAAGAATTCCATAAGTCAGCCTGAAGGCAATGATGCTGTCTATAGCATATAGTGTAGCTGTCAGTGTCATTAATCACTGTTACTGATATTTAGCATAATGTGAATGCTGCCAGAGTGAGAGCTTTCACTCCCCGAGTCCTTAAGTGGCCGGTGGTTTTAATTTGTTTCACTGATTTCTTATCTAAGAAGTGCCATAACCCAAGGGCTCTGTTCACGGTAATGGAGTTTTCCATCAGCTCCTCCCTGAGTCATGGCACTTAAGCCTCCACTGAGATATGTAAAGAGTTTTTTTGGACATTTACCTAAATTGACAGTGGTCTCAGCCCTGTAATATCCTTAATTTAACTCTTTTGAGGCGACCTCTGTCCTATCTCGGTCCAACATTGACTTAATTCAATCATATGTTTAAACCTTTTCACCTTAAATCCTTGACCTTTTAATCCCAGTAATACCCGGTCACTATATCTCCAGTTTCTCTGTTTAAATCTTCTGAGCAGTGCCCAGTGTAGACAGTTGAAGTACTGTAATTAATCAATTCTACCTATAGTACTGAGTAGCCCCCAATCTAAAATGTGGACTACAGTTTAGCCTGTAGATTGTTTATATTATTTCTTGGTAAACAAATTGAATTAAATTTTTTTTAAATGTAATTTCTCCAAGTTTTGAACACCACAAACCAAATTCCTTCTACCTTGCTTGAACTGTACATCTGGAGAAAAAAAAAAACAGTTGTAAAGATGTTAGAACTTTTGTTTTTGTTTGTGCAATCCATCCTTTTACATTACTAACCACCTTAAATGTACAGGTTTGTATGAAAGCTGCACTACCAAATCAGCTGTTCTCATTTCTCTTGCTTCAAACTCTGTCTCACCACAACATATTACCTTCGGGGTTCCTCAGGGCTTTATTTTAGGCCCATTACTGTTTGTATTTAGATGCTCACACTTAGCAACAGTATACGTACACTTACATGTGTCTTTTCATTGATACACCAAAAATATACCCCAAATGATAAATAAATTAATAAAAACATCTGTTCTGGCTTTTTGACTGACACAGAAGCTGTTCAGGTCTTGTTTGGACCACAGCACAAGTACCAAATTCATGTTTGGTAACTGCCTGTTTTTGCCCACTCTTTGGCAAGTTCAACACACAACTTGCTTTTTCAAGTAGAGCTATTTCACTTCTGCTGAAATTCAGTACACGTCCATGTTGACACTAAATACTGAGTTTTTTTGGATGACCAGGCTTGCTTGTTTTTCGGGCTTTCGTACACGCTCACTGGTGACGACAATGGTAATGATTTCATTTTAGGAACTTTGTGAATGACATCAGTTGAAAAGTCCTTCTTCCATTTGGAGAAGATGAATTGACTCTGTGACTCTGTTGGGGCAGACATGCTACAAACCCCAGTTAAGTTAAAGTGACTAAAGGGAATATTAAAAAAGCATTTACAGTTTAAACAAATACTTGGTATGAATATGCATAACAGTTATAGTCATTAGTCTCTCAGTGACTCATAAAATGGCAGATAATATTACTGTGGGTGCAACTCATAATTTAGCGTTACTGTGGACCCACATAGAACTGTAAGGTTGTCTGTGGTTTAGCAGTGTAATAGTGTTTCTTAATCGCAGGAAGAATCTACATTTTCTCAGACCCAGGCCTGTTTCAGTAGACCTGGTATGTAGTGATCTAGCACAGTATGCTACAAGCCCCACTGATTGTGTTACATCATAGTCAGTCATTCACACATTTTTGCTGATAGTAAAAGATCTGCCCTGTAAGGCCAGAGTCACCTTGATGTTCTACCATAGTACTGTATGGTAGTATACTCTACTCTGGTGAAACAGCGCTACAACATTATTAAAGAACCCCTCCGGTTAAATTCAAGTGTTTTACCTTGTCTATATTAAAATAACATAATTTTATAATGATTTGTCTATATTGCGTTTTTTATCACACAGAATGTTTATGAGCAGATGAGCAAATAAGCAATCAACGACCTGACTGCAGTATTCCAATGACAGTTTTAGAAACAGATTCAGACTTCTGAGGTTTTATACGTAAATATAAGGAACCAATCCTGTCTGCTTGTAGGTTGGGACTTTCTGTTTCATCATTCTTCTTCAGAATCTGTTTCTGGTTCAAATGTGTATGGCTGAATTACTTCAGTATTACAACTTGCTATTGTGTTTAAGCAGTATGTGAGCTGGAGTGCTTAACTGCAACGAGTGGTGGAGGAGTGGTTGGAGAGAGGAGCAAAGACTTCATAGATCTGCATATTCTAGAGCAGGGATGGGCAACTCCGGTCTTCGAGAGCCACTATCCTGCATATTTTAGATGTGTCTCTCTTCCAACACACCTGATTCAAATGATCAGCTCATCATCAAGCTCTGCAGAAGCCTGATAACGATCCTGATCATTTGAATCAGGTGTGTTGGAAGAGGGAAGCATCTAAAACATGCAGGATAGTGGCCCTCGAGGACCGGAGTTGCCCATCCCTGTTCTAGAGGAAGCAACAGTGAAGGTTTATGTCAGAGCCATTTTGGGGCAGAAAGAGATTATTTTCATGGAAAAAAAATCTAAGATGATTTTTTTGGGAGTTAAATCAATGACTGGAGAGGGACTTCAATGTTATTGTAATTACTGAATCACAGACCTTTCCATATTTCCCATTAGACAACATATGGAAACATTCAGTGTTTATACAACTGATTACCAATATCACTTGGAATCTCTACACAATGATAAACTGACTGTTAACTCAAAGGACAGTCATTACATTTGGTTTTACATTTCCTGGCTTCACTGCATACTACAAATGAATGTAACACACCAGGTGCAGTGTATGTGTGCTTGTGCGTCCGTGTGTGTGTAGATGACTGAACATACACAATAGCAGGATGTAGCAGGGCTGAAACCTTCCGCTGTTGTCTGCTAAAGGCATTTCTCCCACCCTCACACACACAGAGTTCTATCACAGTGCCTAGAAATGTTCGTCACTTCTCCGATAGTAAAATAGGGGACAAATGATCGGTGTGATTAGATCTTCTTTTCAGCTGATGTTGATGTCTGTGTCGCAACACTGTAATGACCAGGGTAGATAGGGTTCTGGCAATTTTCCCCCAAACCAATACTATAATTCTGTCACTCTGCCAAGGCCACCAGCTGCTGGCCTAATAACATTGCTGGATCACACCGAAGCTGCACTGTGACCTAAAGTGTGAGGTGATATATGTGTGTGCAGCTGTGCTTTATCTCCTGTCAGTGTTTGGGTTCTCATCTTGTCAGCGATACCCCACCATGTGTAATGGATGGAAACAGTGAACAGACATACACAGGGGAAAACACTGGCTTTTTCTATGGACACACTGTATTAATATATATAACTCTTGTGTGTGTGTGTAGGTTCCCCGTGTGGAGCTGACCCTCTCTGAGCTCCAGGAAATGGCCACAAGACAACAGCAACAAATAGAGGCTCAGCAACAGATGTTGGTCGCCAAGGTAACTTGTGCACCTACACACACACACACACACACACACACACACACACACAGCTGCTGGATGGATTGCCTGTCCGTTAGTGTAAGGTTATCTACATTAGAGTCTGGCTGAAAAGGTCGGCTTTGAGGCTCCAGGAGTTAAGGCCTTGGAGGAATGTGTGTGTGTGCGTGTGTGTGTGTGTGTGTGTG
>OMNN01013754.1:6663-22784 GCA_900302755.1 Chromis chromis
ATAATTATCTCTCAATAGAAATCTTGTGTAATGTTATGATGGACAGCTTGGTGGCCTCGTAAACACAATTCTAATATTATCTTCTTTGAGACTTGAAACTTTGTTTTCTGCATTCACATGCACAACGTTACAACACTCTAGGACGTGTCCCAAAACACATACACACAGCGTACTGTTGAGTATATTCTCTGAAGGATAAAATTACACAAACTGTCCTAAGGAGAGCAACGTTTTCAACGGAAGAGAGAGAGAGAGAGAAAAGAAACTCTTGTAAAAACACATTTCTAGGATAGTCGAACCGATATTCATTTGGGAACATGACAGCAAAATAATCGAAACAGTGACATTTAAAGGATGAATTCCGTCACAGAGCTGCCAACAAAGGGTGTGATGGAGGCTCAGCATATTTTGACAGCAAGGTCTCTTGGGTGGGCAGACTATGATTTCGGCTGGTGTTTGTGTGAGCACGCGGGTTTCTGAGCCATCTTTGTGATACCTGACACACACTCCCTCACAGGTCTTTATTTAGGGTGTACTATATTAAGCACTTTCCCATTGAAATACAGCACCAGCTGTACTGGCTATGTGTTGTGGCTGCTGTTGCAATAGGACTAGGCTGTTCCCCCTCGTACTGCTGGGCTGTGTTTTTCTCCCATGCAGACAGATCTAATTCAATTAGTCCTAATAATCATACCATCTGTTTGTGCTGAAACACATGTACTTAACGGGGGTGGTGGCTGAGTGTTTGAATGAACTTTTACTTTCTATACCAAATGACAACAGTTCGTTTCCTACAGGAAAGCTGAAAGAATAATCTCAGAACATACAGCGTTACTGCACGTAAGGCAGCTTTACATGTTACAAAAAACTACAATTTCAATATTTTTATGTGTCAGTATTATCTAAAACACACAAGCTGTTTGATATCAATTAATCCGTCTGTTATTTCTGTTTTTGTGTGTTTAGAAACTTGCAGTGCAGAAGCTGGACAGTCTTGCCTCAGTGAATAGCCTCTTGTTGCTCTCCTGGACTTCTTAAGTTGAAGGAAGGCTGCCAAAGAAGCAGAAATGGATGTGTTTGGTGGTGCACCTCGTTTCTTAGCCTATCCAAGACCTGTGATGGTACAAAGTGGGGCTGATGCAGTCCTAAAGTGTCAAATTGGTGGTGATCCAAGGCCTGCCGTTATCTGGGAGCGAAACAATGAAAAGATTGACCCACAAGGACGCTATAGGGTCTTTGAGGATGGCAATGTTTACAATCTAATCATTTCAGCCGTTACCACCGAGGACAGTGGTCAGTACATCTGCAAAGCAAAGAACAGCATTGGTGAAACATATGCAGCGGCCACACTGAAGGTGGAAGGTGAAGCACAAGAGATGGAGCTTCGAGAGGAAAATAAGCCTCGATTCCTCATCAAACCCCTCTCCACTCGCGTTGGTCGTGGGGAAGATGCTGTCTTCTCTTGTAAGCTTTGGGGAAGCCCACGGCCAGAGGTTGTCTGGGAAAAGGATGGTAGAAAACTCAATGAAATATTTGAAAGCACACATTTCAGTGTGGGCTACCAGGACGGGGGATGGTTCCAGCTCAAGATCTTTAAGACTCGTGCTCCTGATGGTGGTGTATATACATGCAAAGCAAGGAATGAGTACGGGGAAGCACTGGCAGGAGCTGTGCTGCTCGTTGATGCAGGTCCAGGACATGAGGAAGAAGGAAATCGTAATGGCTACACAAATGGCCACTGGAAAGCCCACCAGGGAAAACAAAGGAGTGGTAGGCAAGTGCCAAACCGCCTTAAAGATGACACCATGACCAAGTCGACTAAAGTAAAAATGTTTGCTGTGACAGAGGGCAAACATGCCAAATTTCGCTGCTTTGTGACTGGTAAACCCAAACCAGAAATCATTTGGAGGAAAGATGGCAGGCTTATACTGTCAGGAAGACGTTACTTGTTATATGAGGACAGAGAAGGATACTTCACACTTAAAGTTCTATATTGTAAGCAAAAGGATAATGGAGTTTATGTTTGTGCTGCATCAAATACGGCGGGACAAACCCTGAGTGCTGTACACCTCTCCGTCAAGGGTAAGTCAAGATCATTTTCCCTGATTTCAGAGTTTCAATTATGAAAAATGTGAAAATAATCAGGTGCAGCTTAGACAGCAAACACAGACACGGTCCCAGCCTGTCTAGGGCCTTCTTTTTTCAGTGAGTAAAGGAGTGAGTAGGGAGTGCTGTGTTCTTGGCTCAAATGTCTAACCATTTGATGCTAGGATGATGTCAGTGAGATAAAGTGGTACTCTGAGATCATGTATTGGGATAGGGCCAAGGAGAGATGGCAATATGAAAATCTGAAAAGTTTTCCCGGGGTTTAATGATAACATGCTTCACTATAGAAAGCTTACAAACATGAAAACAAATTGATGTCTACAAAGACACTCAACATGTCAACACAGTTTGAGTTTCAGTTGCAAGTAAAATACCCCAATACTGTAAACTGATTTTATTGTTTCATTCCATTGATTCTGTAAAGGTTTGTAGTCAACAGCCAGCCTTCTGATAAAATGATTTGATAAGCAAAATATAATGATAAAGAGATAAATATTATTATCCTACTATTTCAGTTAGGTTAGTGATCAGTGCATGTACAAAGCAAAGACAACATGTAAGTAAGTAAGTAAGTAAGTAAATCTTTATGGTTCATTTGCTGCCTAAAATGCCTACCTAAGTGTCATGTATATCCCTCTGCAGCAGCAGTCAGTTGAATTTATAAAGGAGCAGGTCAGCAGGCCAGTGAGCTGTAAATATAATCAGTAATCAAATTATCCTGGGTCCACTGGAGGATTAACGAAAAGTATTAATGATCTGATATATGACCCAAGAGATATCTAAACAAGCAAAGTTCATCAGCTTGAGGTAGATTTCAACAGCAGCATGATGTCTGCAAAGTCACTTAGCTTGTGAAAGGCCTAGGGGTGGGCGTCCATGTGATCAAAATCTTTGGGAAGGAGATCATATTTCTCACATGGCCCAGGGAAGTCCAAACTCATGGCACTGCCAAAGTATTGTACTGTATCAATTAGATATAGAGAAACAACATAGAGATGGTATTAATGGTCTGTATTGTCTACTGGTTAAATATGAAGGGAATTTAAATGGAAGAAGGTGAACGTTTTTGTCAGTTCAGTTGTGTGTGTAATTGGCCTTGTTAAAACATTAGTAAGATAAGGAAATGAACAGCTTTGCACACAGGCCACTAAATACAGTCCACATTCTTTTGTTTACAACTGTCTGGTACTGTCTGATGGTGTCAGTTACAAACAGTTTATTTCCTATCTAACACCCTGATGTGTTAATGACCTTCCCATTCCTCAACTAAATAAGCCACTTATCTCATGATTTTGCTCATCTTGTTTGCTTAACTGGAATTCACTGTCAAATATGTTTCAGTTTATAGTGTTTACTACAAGGACATACTTATGTGTTGTGAGTTTTCGCAGGATCAACTTGCATGAAGAGATTGTATTCTGTTCTGTTTTACTAGAGTAGGAGATGTCATGTTGCTTTTATTAAACCCGTGTTCTTCCCGTTCTTGGGTCCCAGAGCCACCTGTGCGGTTCAAGCAGCCTCTCATTGATCTGGAAGTATGGGAACGAGATTTAGCTGTTCTCGAGTGTGAAGTTCCTGAGGACTCTGTTCCCATCACATGGTATCTGGAGGACAGACGACTGCAGCCAGGGGCCAAATACGGAATGGAGGAGTGGGGAACAAAACGACGACTAACAATCCGTGACATCGGAGTCGATGATGATGGAATTTACCTCTGTGAGATGCCTGATGGGGGTAGAAGCATTGCAGAGGTAGCTGTAAAAGGTAAATCAAGATCAGTTAATAAAATAGCTTTAAAACAGTAATAAAACAGCATATACATATAGTTTGATTTTCAGACTATGTGATGCCTGTTCTTTGGTTTTGGGTGGAGAGGAATAGATATTTTAACATTGTTAACCAGTATACTAGTGCATCACAAGACATTAGAACATCATAAAAAAAAGTATTTTTTTTATTTTCCACCAGTTATTTAAAAAAATAAAAATATTATATTCTAGACTCATTACACATGAAGTAAAACATCTCAAGACTTTTTTGTTTTCACTTTGATGATTATGGCTTAGAGCTCAAGAAAATCAAAAATCCAGAATATTTAATTTCGAGTTTGAGTAAATCACAATTCAAATGATAACTCTAATATCAAGTCACTCCTGAACCAGAAACATGGTCAGAAGATCTTACCTGGACTAAGAGGGCAAAAGAACTGGACTGTTGCTCAGTGGTCCAAAGTCCTCTTTTCAGATAAAAGTAACTTTTGCTTTTTATTTGGAAATCAAGGTCCTAGAGTCTGAAAGAAGAGTGGAGATGTACAGAATCCAAAGTGTTCGATGTACAGTGTGAAGTTTTTGCAGTCTGTGATGATTTGGGGCACCATGTCATCTGCTGGTGTTGGTCCACTGTGTTTTATCAAGTCCAAAGTCAACGCAGCATCTACCAGGAGATTTTAGAACACTTCATGCTTCCATCTGCTGACAAGCTTTAAGAAGATGCCGATTTAATTTCCCAGCAGGACTTGGCACCTGCCCACAGTGCCAAAACTAATACCAAATGGTTTTACGACCATGATATTACTGTGCTTGATTGGCCAGCCAACTCACCTGACCTGAACCCTATAGAACCCCTTATGAAGTACTGTCAAGAGTAAGATGAGAAACACCGGATCCCAAAGTAACCTAGGTTACTTTGGGCTTCAATAACACCTTAGCTTTGCAATAGGCTGATCGCCTCCATGCTACGCCGTACAGCAGTAATTCATGTTAAAGGAGGCCTAACCAAGTATTAAGTGTATAAACATATTTTTCAGAAGTTGGACTTTTCTGTATTATAAATCCTTTTTTGATTGATCTTACGAAATATATATATAAAAAAAAATAGATAGTGGATTTCTAATTTTCATGAGCTATAAGCCATAATCATCAAAATTAAAACAATAAAAGGTTTGAAATATTTCACTTTGCTTGTAATAAGTGTAGAATATATTAACAACAAGTGCCTAAAATTAGATATATTTACATTCAAGTGACAAAGTCTTGTGCCAGCATTGTGAACTACGACTGAGGAAACAGTGCAATGCTGTTATACACCAACAAAATCTGAAGACTCAGGCATTTTAGAGAAATGTCTGGATTGGTCAACAAAACAACAACAGACTTTAAAATGGCCACTATTCACCCCGTTTCCTACAGACTGTCAACAGTGTTTGTTTTTTAAATCCATGATCCCAATCATTAATGCTAACCAAGTAGATATTAACTTAATTTATTAATTACCAACAAAGGTTCCCTAATCTTAACAAAGTAGTATTAATTAAAACAATGACTTTAAATCCAGCTGTTTTTCTTTTTTGCCAAAACCCAACCAAACTTAAACCATAACAGATTACAAACTAGTTATGTCACGCTGTCACTAGGAGATTAATGTCATTTCAGACAGAAAGAAAGTTTCACACCGTTTGGCAATTATTACTTGAACTTGTCCATTAAACATTCAGAATCCTTGTCGTGTAAATATGACATGGCACCACTCACGTGTTTCCTTGCAGGTACAATATTGCGGAAGCTTCCAAGAAAAGTGGATGTCTTGGAAGGTGAAAATGCAGCCTTTTGCGTCGAAGTGGAAAAAGAAGAGATGGACATACACTGGTACAAAGATGGTGTAGAGCTACGCGAAACTCATCAAACCATCCTGAAGTCCTTCGGTCGAACTCACATCTTGGTTTTCGTCAATACAATGCCCCAAGACTCTGGCCTTGTGACCTTCCTCGTAGGCAGATCCAAGACTTCCTCTCAGCTCAGAGTGAAAGGTAGATAAATTGTAGCAGTTTTAATGCAATGTTTGCCTCAAAACCTTTTATTTTATTAGTGTCACTTGGACATTTTTGGAATTGACCTACTTTTATGAGTTTTTCCAAAGTAATGTTGATGCATGATCATCTTTTCCTGTTTCAGCGGCTAGACATTGTCCTCCTAGCTGTCCAGTAGGAGTGCAGATCAACACAGAGCGTGCTAATGCAGCTCTTCTCTCATGGGTTCCTGCTCAAGACTCACGAAAGAACCCTCCATCTGGATATGTGCTGGAGCGACAAGAAGTGGGCACTGGTTCACAGGAGTGGCTACAGTGTCTTACCACTGACTCCGCAACCTCGGTGGAGATCCTTGGTGACAGTGTCCCATGTGAGGCCGATTATCGGTTTCGCATTTGTAGTGTAAACAAATATGGAAAGAGCAACAATGTTGAGTTCCCTAGAACTGTTCACTTAGGTAAGTTCAGTTATACTAAAACAATACTGATTAATCAAGTATGCTTTGCTGCTGATTAATCACAACATGATTTAGGATATTGCTTGCTAAATCCTGAACAAAGTGATTTTCTTTTTTTTAGTTCCTGTGGCCAGAATACAAGCCCCCTTACAAGACGGCTTGGTGCCAGAGGGGCAAGATGCACTCTTCTCTATTGAACTCTCTGCTTCAGTTATTGGTACGTGGTTCTTAAATGGGACTCAGCTTCAGGAGGATGAGCGTTATTCCATGCGTCGGTCTCGAACCCACCAATCTCTTCGCATTCGAGGAGTACGCGATATAGACAATGGAGCTGAGATTACATTTATTGCCTACGGCATCCGGGATTCTGCAGCACTTTACATTCAAGGTATGTGTTGATCCATTCAATAATTTGCTTGAATATGTGGGTTGGTTAACCTAAAATTTACTGTGTTGTTTTGATTGTTTTGTTTTAACTGGAATTTGGTAAGACACATTTGCAAAAAATGCAAGATGGCACTAACATACTGTGCTCTTCAGTTCTTTATCCGTGGTGACAAGACTCAGTGATGCTCTTATTGTTTTTCTAACGTTTTCAGCTCCTCTTGTCAAGTTTTCCCCGTTGTCCGAAATGGATCGAAACAAATTTGTAGAAATTGGGAACCCCATTGTGCTCTACTGTGAGCTGTCAGACCCTGCAGCTCCAGTGCACTGGTACAAGAATGGGGTGGAATTACAAACAATGGAGGGTCTTCATATCCAATCAGAGGGCACCATGAGACGAATTGTCATCCAATCAGCAGAGTTCTCACATTCAGGAGTATATTGCTGTGATGCCATTGATGACGTCATCAGGTTCAATGTGGAAGTGGAGGGTGAGTGGAGAGAGTTTCTTACAATACTACTGTCTTTCACAGAAACTAACCATCTTCTTTGTCACTTGTACCCCTTTTTCTTATCTGATCTTTTTTATGTAAAAAAAAAAAATGCATGTTTTCTTTTCTTAAAGTCTGACTTTTCAAAACAAGTAATTTTTGCAATTTAACAGTCCATTAAAATATGTAAATATCCATAGCCCCACCTGTGAAGTTTTCAGCAATTCCAGATGCTGAGAGGAACAAAACCATCCAAACGGGGCGCTCCATTGTTTTACAATGTGAGCTCTCAGATCCCTCTGCCCAGGTGTACTGGTACAAAGATGGGTCAAAGCTCCATCCTCAAAGTGGAGTAGATATTATAACTGATGGCATGGCAAGGAAACTGATTGTCCATTCAGCAGAAGTCTTCCACTCTGGCTTATACTGCTGCAAGACAAAGGGTGACACCATCACATTCAGTGTGGACATCAAAGGTGATCTATTTTACCTTAAGTGATGTAAACCTTAACAAGTTCCTACTCAGCAGAGCAACTAACTCTAATGACACTCTTGTATGTTGTCCATTGTCTTTCTTCTTAGTGCTTTTTAAATGTGCAGATAAGTTGTCACCTTTTCTTTCACTGTATTATAGCATGTTAGCAATTTAGTTGTCAGTAAATAGATTATGATGAATAATCTAAAGACTGGCATGAGGCTGATTTAAGGTTGACATCAAATCTAAACATATCTATAGCTCCACCTATGAAGTTCTCAGCTATTCCTGAAGATATGAGGACCAAGTCGATTGAAGCAGGCTGCCCTATGGTACTCCAGTGTGAGGTGTCGGATCCTGAGGCCCATGTTTGCTGGTACAAGGATGAAATGCTGCTCATTTCAAACTCTGAATTAGAAATCCAGTCAGTGGGCAACACAAGGACATTAGTTGTTCAGTCTGCAGAGCTGTGCCACTCTGGTGTGTTCAGATGCACCACACAGGATGATGCCGTGGAGTTTCAAGTGGAGATCAAAGGTGACTTTACACTTCTTATCTTGTGCGTTCAAACTGTAACCCCACCCCTCTTTCTAGATGCCACTAATAATCCCCGCTTCTACTCTGTGGTTTGAAGGACTGTTTCATGCACATAACTTTAAAGAACTGTTAACCCAGTGGGTGATTACTATTTATATTCATTTGTTTTGTGACTGCCGTGGCTCTCTTTGAATTGAAAGTCTCCAAAGCCCTTTATGTCTTCTGCTCAGCAGTTACATTTTTGTAAGGTATCCATTTCCACAGCCTTGATTTTATTTAGCTGTCCTGAATTCCCAATGCTAGCTATACCAGTGACGTACTCTACTATCTTTGACGTTGAGAGAACCAAGTCACTTGAAGTGGGCAAACCTTTGGAGCTGGAATGTGAGGTTGCAGACTCCACTGTGCCTGTCTGCTGGTATAAAGATGGTAAAAAGCTCAACCTTCAAAGTGGCTGGGATGTACAGAGTAATGGCACGTCGAGGAGACTCATTATCCCATCTGCTGGGCTCTTGCACTCAGGGCTATACAGCTGTGAAACCTCTGATGACACTATCCACTTCACTGTGGATATTAAAGGTGATTTTTTTTAAATTAAACTGTTTCACTTTTAGAGCAAATCCTAGAGCTTTCTGGAGACTAGATGCAACTAACATTCACAAAATGCATATCTGTCTGTCTGTGTTTTAAGTGGTGCTTTGTGTGAAGTCTTAAACCACTGACAAAGTGAAAATATATAAATAATATGTAACCCTTGACAATGTATTTCTCATTGAATTTGAGATATGACAGATTACTTCCCTGTTTTGGGAAGCTGAACCTATAACCCCTTTCTTCAGAGTGTAAATATGCACTGTTAAGTCCACAGTTAAAATATGAATCATCATCTTTAGCTCCAACGTTGCCATTGTCGCACTCACCGGAGGTTGTGGAGACGCAGTCACTCGAAGCAACTTGTGCCACTGCACCGGCCCGCGAAACCTCAGTCCCTGCTTTCCAGGTGTCACGGCAGAAGGATGCAGAACCTGATTCTAATAGAGAACCTGATTTTGAAATGGGAGGCATCAAGAAGACCCTTGTTATTGAACCAACCCATCCTTCAAACTCTGGAGCATACTATTGTGCAACAGCAGATGATGTTGCCCAATTAATAGTAAAAAATCAAGGTGATTTTTTTTTTTTTGCAAGTGTGTTTTCTATCTTAGTTATGTGTAACTCTTTGTGTAGCTTTTAGGAGCAAATCTGTATTAATGTCTGTCAGTTTCTTTTTAAAGTCAGTCTTTTCTAAAAATGTAGGCTAATGTGCACTAAAATTATCCCCTCGATGATTGTCTGTAGTGCCACCTCCAACATATCTGCTTGACCCTGACGTCGAGAAGGCCGCATCTGCTGAAGCACACTGCCCAATTGTTCAGCAATTTGAGATTTCAGATCCCATTGCCAAAGCCTGTTGGTACAAAGATGGAACCCAGATCTATCCGAAAATGGAAGCTGACTGCGATTCACAAAGCAGCAGCCGAATCTTGCCCCTCCAGTCACAGCACTTGTCTGGTGATGAGAGGTTTGACTGTGAAACATCTTGTGCTTCACAGTTAAATGAGGACATGAAAGGTGGTGTTCCTCATTGTATCTGCATATTTCTGAATCAAGAATTTAGTTACATACGTGAAGCTATCACCCAGCTCATTGTTTTCTCTTTGGCTTTGTCCAAACAGCAGAGCAGTGTCACTATGGTGACGAGATTGGTGAGATAGCTGATGCATCTGCCCAATACACTGTGGATGTCAAAGGTGATTTGATATTTCAACGTCAGTCATCCATTTTAACCCAGCACATACATGCCGCTAACAGTAGTGGTGTATTTTATCGTTAGCTCAATCATCTGAGGCATCTGTAAATCTTTTTTCCTTTAGAAAATTGCTTTGTGTCACATTGTCATCATTGGTCTCAGGTCATTTCCTGCTGTTTTTGGCTCATGTGGTTGTTTAGTAGCTGTGTAGCTGCTTCTCATACTAACATATATGTTGTGTTTGTCAATTCATTCTTCATTTTAACAGCCATCTTTGCTTGTAACAAGCAACTTACAACTCTTTAAGTTCATCTTATGTCTTCATCACCAGATTTTCTCATTTACATTGCTGCCCTGAACCTCTCCCCGTTGCAATGACAACGAACTCTTATCAAAGAGAAGAAAATTGATGTACTTTTTAGGTTTTAAAGGTGCTATTGTACAGATTGATGGCATGACAATATTAGGAGTCAGTTGAAGGGAAACATATTGGAGCTCACTTTCAGACCAGACCTGGTCGACCTTCTTGTTTGTCTTTGCAATGGATTTTCCCATAACTCCATGCTAACCCACAATGATGTAAAATTCTGTTATGAGAAGAAGTATTGACACCATCAACCACTGAAAACCTTTCTCTGTGTACATCACAATGCTTATAGCTACATCGCCAAGGCTCTCTTCTGACCAAGAGAAGAACAAATCCACTGAAGGGGCTTATCCTGTTGAAGTTGTCCGGATGTCCTCAAAATGCAATTCTGGCATCTTCTGTGGCAAGGGAGGAGATACTCTGACATGTGAAGACTATTCCAGGCATATGCCAACTTCTCAGTCAACATCTGAATATGTGACTGACTGTGTTGCAACTAAACAGCCACAGGAGCTCTCCGACAATCAACAAATAATAAATGCCCAATCTCCAGTGTACTGTAACTCTGTACAGACAACAACAATTCAATCTGACACACACCATCACACTAAACAGCCCACTGAGTCACAAGGTGAGGAATTCATTTACTATGTACAGCATACAGAAGCCCCATTGGAAGAACCTGACAATTCCCAGCAGACAGCTGTCCATACAGATGAACTTTGTAATTTTTTGCAAACTGCAACTGTTCAATCAGAGGAATCCACTCTCAAGATTCCAACTGTCCATTCAGAGGAGTTACGCAGCTCAGTACAAATGCCAACTGTCCATTCAGAGCTAGGTAACCCCCCACAGACTTCAACTACCATGTCAGAGCACCTTACTAACACCTTACAGTTTTCAACAGCCAAATCAGACATGTTTTGTAACTTATCAAAAAGTGCAGCTCCTCAGTCAGAGGAACCCACTGAATCTTTACAGGCTGCAAATGTCAAATCAGAAGAGTCCTTTAAATCCTTACAGCCTGCTACTATCCAATCAGAGGAGCCTTTTAAATCTTTACAAACTGCAACTGTCCAATCAGAGGGGGCCTATAGCTCCACGCAGAAGCCAGCTGTCCTTTCAGAGAAGCTTCTGGATTGCTTACAAACTGAAACTATCTATTCAGTGGGGCCCTGTAACTCTTTATGGACTCCAATGGACCAATCAGAGGGATTAAACAGACTCCTACAAACATCTACTGTCCTGTCAGAGAAGCTCAATGACTTCCCTAACACAGCACCCCTTCAATCCTTGGACTCGTTTGACCCTAAAGAGGTAAAGACTGTCCAACCAGAGCATTACAACTTGCAACAGTCTACATATGTCAGTTTGGATGGTCGCTATCATGCTGCACAAACAGTATGTAACTATTCAGAGGTGCTGTCTCAGTCCAATCAAGAAGCAACAGATCAAGCAGAGTGTCAAGACATGGAGACCACAAAAGACCAAGTAGACAGCACAGTTAACTCTGGGCAAAGATCATCCATCCACTTTGCAGAGCCTTACTATATCAAGCAAGCATCTGCTGTCCAATCAGAAGAGCTCTATCTATCAAGGACACGTGACAGTCACTGGAGTGACAGTGTCACTGCAAATAAGGTGGCTGTTGAAGGTGATTTAAATGGTTAGCATTATCAAACAAAAATGGACGGGCACAATGTTGACATTGTGCAAAATGAAGCGATTGCTTTTTGCAATCCTTGACATTTTGACAATTTCTACATTTACTTACTTGATTTTGTTCATACTAAAACTATTTTTATAGCTGATTTAAAGCTTGGGTGGTCTGTAAGGAATATTATAGAGAAAAAAAGGTAAATACAATAGCCTCAAATTCTAACTTGAATGCCTAGTTACCTCAAGTCTAACCAAAGATACCTCTTGTTAGATGACTAATAATTCAGGATTATTTTCTACAATTACTTATTTTAACTCTTAAGGTTTATTGGCATGACTAATCTTGATTTGAGATTTTGCCTTTTTGTTATTTTTAAAGCATCATTTTTGTTGCAGTCAGTAATAGTGATCCAATTTTCTTTTGATGTTACTCCAAACATCCCCAGCTCCGCCTGTGAGAATTACAACACTTGGTGAGGCTAAGAGGAACAAGTCTGTTGAAGTTGGTGAACCCATAGTGCTGCAATGTGAGATATCAGATCCTAACGCTCAAGTTACTTGGTACAAGGATGGGATAAAACTACTCGAAGCAGCTGGGCAAGACATGCTGGCAGAAGGTTCCATAAGAACACTGGCTTTCCAGTCAGCGATGCTGTCTCATGCAGGGATTTACAGCTGCAAGACAACAGATGATGCAATGCAGTTTCATGTGGACGTTAAAGGTGACAAAAGTTACTTAATTAAGTTAGTTTGACTGAATATTAATTATGCCTCTGTTGGATATAATTCAAGATTTAAAAGCTGACTGTGTCAGTATTAATAGAACTGTTCATAGTTCATTTGTTTGTTAACAGTATAAAATATCATTTAAAAGCAACAAAGAGAGAAACAGTATTTTTCTGTAGTTTTAATAGGTGATTATGAAGGCTTTGGTTTCAGGATTGTGCTTTGCTTCATTTGGTTTATAACAGCCCATGTTTTATTGACCAATTCTATTTTACATTCAATCCTGTAGCTCCACCTCTGACATTTTCAGCTATGTCTGAGGCTGACCAGAAAATGACGGTTATAGCAGGCTGTCCCATTGCTCTACAATGTGAGCTGTCAGACCCCATTGGACAAGTCAGTTGGTACAAGGATGGAAAAATGCTCCTACCTCAAAGTGGAGTAGACATCCAGTCAGAGGGAAATTTGAGGAGTCTTGTTGTCCCATCAGCTGAGCGGGCTCACACTGGCGTGTACCGTTGTGAGTCAAAGGATGATGACATCCAGTTCGCTGTGGAAGTAAAAGGTGAAGCTCAAAAATCCTGCAGCGCTTTCACTGTCTTGCACTGCCACTAACTAACAGCAGTGATTAAGTCATGTTTGTCTAATAACCTACCAGAAAATGGTTAATTCTTCTGGTTCACAAATGCATTCCTGGCACAAGATGATAAAACAGAGGACAAATTTAAGCAAATTAGATTTTTTATGTAAATTAGTTATTGCATGTGACATTTTGTCCATTTCAGGAAATACTACTCCATATGACACTGAATCATGATGCACAATATTTTAATTATTTAACAAAAGCTAAATTAAATGACACAAAATGTCTTCTCTCTAAATATCTTATTAGACATGCAGCTTCACAATGCAGCTTCCGATTTTTCATATCCAAAATGTTAAGGAGCCGGTGCTACATGTGTCTTGTTCATTTTCATTAATGGCACTAACTAAGGGGCTGCACGGTGGCTCAGTGGTTAGCACCATCGCCTCACAGCTAGAAGATCCCCGGTTAGGACACCTGGGATCTTTCTGTGTGGAGTTTGCATGTTCTCCCTGTGCAGTGTGGGTTTTCACCGGGTACTCCAGCTTTCTCCCACAGTCCAAAATATGCTGAGGGTAATTGAGGATTCTAAATTGTCCATAGGTGTGAATGTGAGTGTGCTTGGTTGTTTGTCCTGTGTGTGGCCCTGTGATGGACTGGCGACCTGTCCAGGGTGTCCCCTGCCTTCGCCCTAAGTCGGCTGAGATAGGCTCCAGCCCCCCCGCGACTCTGCAGAGGATTAAGCGGCGTACAGATAATGGATGGATGGATGGCACTAACTAAATGCACCTCCAGTGCCATAAACGCTTGCCACTTTCTTGTGTCTTACCTGTATTTTTTGTTGGTGTACAATAACTTGTTTAACACTAAACATTTCAATTTCACAACATGCTTGTTGTTCTTCTAGACATTTTTCATTTTACTTATTGTCTTTGTTATGTCAGTTGTTGTTTATGTTGTTTTGTCAAATCTATTTTTCTCTGAAGGACCTTTGTCATCCGTTTGCTGTTTTGGTTGAATTTCAGTTGCCAGTAGTTTGGATGTTTAATTACTTCCAGAAATTAACTCTATGAAGTTTATTAAGACACTCTTTTTGCAATATCCGAAATCTATAGCTCTACCTGTGAAGTTCTCAGAGCTGCAAGAGAATGACAGGACCAAGTCTGTCCAAGAAGGCTCCCTACTTGTCCTCAGCTGTGAACTCTCTCATGATCCCTCTGCTCATGTCGACTGGTATAAGGATGGGATGAAACTCCTGCCACAAAACAATGTGGAAATACAATCAGATGGTTTGACAAGGACACTACTGATCCGTTCAGCTGAAAACACACATGCTGGTACCTATATGTGTTCAACATCAGATGACACCGTCACCTTTAAAGTGGACGTAGAAGGTGATTTATTTCTATCCGTGCTATCCTCTTATGGTACATACCAAATTCATCTTATTCTGTGGTGTGAATGGCAAAAACACACTTTGTTTTGAATGATCATGAGAAAATGGGATGACTAGCTGTGTTTATTTGTCCACTGTTTGTGAATCAGTCTCTTATCCAAACCCTTGTTATTTCCCTCTCTTAGGCCGATCGCCACAGATCATGCCAATCCCACTGTCAGAAAAATACAGGTTGATTGCAATTGGTTGTCCAATTATCCTCCAGTGTGAGGTCTCAGAGCCTGTTTCTCAGGTCTCATGGTTTAAAGATGAGGTGGAGCTTTTTTGCAAAACAGGCCTTGATATGAAAAGAGATGGTTGCCTCAGAAAATTAATAATCCATTCTGCCAAGGTCTCTGACTCTGGCCTCTACAGCTGTAGCCTCGTTGATGATGTTGTGACATTCCAAGTGGACGTTGAAGGTGATTTTCTTGTCTTCCCTTTTAATTAATATGCTTCCAGGTGTGGGACAAACATTTTAGCATGGCCTCAATTACCTTTAACTATACACTCTGTACAAATTACCATTGACAAAGCTCTTGAAAAAAATGTATTTAGTAACAGTGTATTAAAACACAGAGTTCCCGATACTGACTGTGCTAAAATAACCAAACCAAAAAGTTTGATGTGCTACACTTAACACTACGTGGTAAATGATGTTCTGTCAGCTTAACAGCAGTGCTCTGAAAGTCTTATAATACCCCCCAGCTACTCCTGTGAGGTTTTCAACGCTTCCAGAGGTCGTACGAAAAAAAATTGTTGAAGCAGGCTCCCCAGTTAGGCTGCAATGTGAAGTCTCAGAGCCAACTGCCCGAGTCTATTGGCACAAAGATGGAGAACAGCTGCTTCCAAAGAGTGAATATGAAATCCAAACAAAAGAAAATCTGAGAGGGCTGGTTATTCAATCAGCAGAAGTCAGACACTCTGGGGTGTACAGCTGTGAGGCCGCAGATGACCAAATAGAATTCAAGGTGGATGTTGCAGGTGATCTAAGTATTCTGAGCTTTGTCAGAATTACTAACTTTCAATTAATGCTTGGCTACTAGACCAATTTAGGCTAAAGCATTTCGTTTTAAAATATAGTATTCTAAGATAATGGCTACTAATGCTAAATTATGTACTTCTATTTAGTCATAAATGGTTTTCTATAAACATATTTAGCCTAATAGAAAATGCAATGTGACAGCTTTTACTTAAATTTAACCATAGTAGTTAATAATTTAATAATAATAATAGTTTAACAACAGTGTTTTGCTTCTGAATGTCATTCCTGACAGTTGTTAAAATTGCACTAATCCATATTATTA
>OMNN01013754.1:22804-38570 GCA_900302755.1 Chromis chromis
CTAATCCATATTATTACCAAATATTATATTATATTACCAAATTACTATATGTAATTTTAAAAGTGTCTCACAGTAATGATCTACAGTTGCCTGTCAACAGACTCTGCTGCTCCATTCAGCTCTAAGTAAGATTTTGTTTTTTAGCCCTGCAACTTTAAAGTTTCATCAACCCTGTTTACAGATGCACCATGTATACCAGCCATGCACCAAAGAACAGACAGGCACAGTTAGCAGGTAGCTGGTGAACACTGTAGCGCATTAAACAGTTTAAGAGGCAGATTTCATAGGATTTGATGGACACCACCAAAACAAATATTGGACTTATTTTTATTGAAGGGACGCAAACACAACACCAAACTAATGCTATATTTGCTCTGTCTGCTTGTGTATCAATAGGCAACTATTTACTAGAGGACGACCGAAGTGGTTGTCTCTCATACTTAGCCGTACATTACTAATCAAGGAGACTGATTATTTGTCGACCCCTACTATTTACTAACATGTTTGCCACGACTTTGTAGAAACACATTGTTAAAATAACTCGGTAATTCCACTCTTAGCCTGCATAAGCACAAACTTCGTTAGACCAATGTTGATGCTGTTCAGTCAGGAGCCAAATATCAATATTGACATCTTTTTTCTGAAGCAAGTAAACCCAAATACATTACAAAGTGTAGCATAACATAACAAATATGATTAATATCTGTTACTGTTTAATGAATTGAAATTCCTATAGCATGGGTTTGATTCTCAGCTGTTCCAGAGGCTGAGGGGAACAAGTCTGTTGAAGCAGGCAGCCTCACCAAGATCTGTGAGATCTCAGACCCTGCAGTCCAGACCTACTGGTATGAGGATGGAGTAAAACTCTTGCCAGAATCGAAAATAAGCATCAGTTCAGAACACAATAAGAGGACACTGGTTATGACGTCGGCCACATCTTCATGCTCTGGAGTGTACGATTGTAAAACTGATGATGATTCAGATTTCAACGATTTCTGTGTGGAGGTTAAAGGTGATGTGCTGAGCTTTTTCTTGGCAAGATGTTTTCACCATTTGTTTTTGTTCACCTCCATGACCTCTAATATTTCAAAAAGCAAAACCTGATCATCATCATATTCATCATAGCTGAGTTTCCTCTAAGTGTCCTAATTTCATTAAACATTTAGTTGCTTTTCATATACATGCTTCACGCCAGGACAGTATCTTCAAAAATAGCATGTATTTTGATCAGCCCCTGTGTTTTTCAACATACGGTAATTGCATTACATCAATGCACAGCTTCAAATAACGTTTTCACTTTGCTTGACAAGTGGATTAACACTTATTGATGATTATGATGTCTGTGAGTTGTCATTTAGACAGCAAGGCTTCAGATCAGCATGTTTAAGCTGTGAATACAGCTATTGCACGCATGAGCATCAATAATGAGTTCAACTTTCAAGCACCAACTTACTTCTTTGTGTACTGTTTTCTGCAGCGCCACCGGTAACATTTGCAGATGTCCCGGAGAAGGACCTTTTCCAGAGTGTTGTGGAACACGAACAGCTTATGCTGTCATGCGAAATATCAAGGGCTGATGGTGTTGTCCAGTGGTATAAAGATGGAACTGAAATGCAACCGAGCAGCAGTGTCACAATGCAAGCAGATGGCACCAAAAGAAATCTGACTATACATTCAGCCCAACTGTCTGACACAGCCACATACACATGCCGTGCAGGAGACAACATTTTAATCTTCAAGGTTACCATTCGAGGTAATGACATATCTTACTAAGCCTTACTAAAAATACATTACATAAAAATGAATAACATGTTCACTTAAAATTGATTTTACCTGTGTTCAAATGTGGAGCAGAATGAACAGATGTTTCAGTTTAATGTATTCTTCCTCCAAAGAACCTCCTGTGATGATAATCTATCCCAAGGAGGACGTCCATCTTGACCGTCACGTTCCTGAAGAAATTATTTTGAGCTGTGAGCTGTCTCGTCCCAGTGGTGTTGTCAGCTGGTACAAGGATGGCCAAAAGCTACAAGAGAGTGAGAACATCAAACTCAAGATAGAAGGCCCCTATCGACGGCTTAAGATCATCTCTAGTGGAGTGGAAGATTCTGGAGAATATGTCTGTGACACAGCTGACGACTCAATATTCTTCCACCTCAGTATTACAGGTAAAATCTCTGATTCTATACATACTGTATCTCAGTATTCTAGCATCAAGAAGCACAATGTTTTGATTGTGCTATGTAAGACAGTGATAAGTGTTATTAGAACATGTCTAAAGCCAGTGATATACTTTCAGTGTCATCAAGTAAGGGTCTGCATTCCCCGATTCTGTGAGAGTCTGCACGCTACAGGGGCAACAGTGCAGATGCTCAGCAGTGGTGTGCATGCGCAAAAAATGTAGATCAACCTACCACATGTGTATGGAATGAAGTCGTGTTAGCAGACTCCCATTTAGAGTAGTATGAACACTCTTTTTATTGCTTGACTTGGACCTCTATTCTTTATACATATATGATCGTACACTTCCTGTAGTATTTATGTATTAAACATGGGTCATAATGTCCATTTCCAGAACCTCCAGTGCAAATTGTATCCCCAAGTCAATCACAAATGGAACTGTGTCAGCAGACCTCTGAGAGGATGGTACTGAGCTGTGAGATCTCACGGTCCAATGCAGTGGTGCGCTGGTATCGAGACGGACTTGAGGTGGAGGAGAATGACAACCTTATTCTAGAGGTGGATGGTGTCTACAGAAGACTTATTATTCCTGAAACTACTGTTAAAGATTCAGCGGAATATGTCTGTGACACAGCAGATGACTCAGTGACGTTCTTTGTAAACATAGCAGGTAATTGGAATACTTGGTAATATTGGAATAATTGGATGAAAGAATACACGATTAAAACAATTGTGTTGCTGTGTAAATATTTGTTTATTCTAACACAAAATATTCTTAATAAACAGAGCCCCCTGTTCGCTTCATACGTCCACGAAAGATGGCAAGTAGAGTCGAGAAAGTAGCTGGGGAGACGCTGGTTCTTGACTGCGAGGTTTCAAGATCCAATGCCGAAGTCACGTGGAAGAAGAATGGGGAAGAAGTAGAGGATTCCAGAAATATCACTATCCTTGAGGATGGTGTCATGCGGCAATTAACCATTCACTCTCTAAGAGAAGAGGATGCTGGGCAATATGTCTGCGATGCAAAGGACGATGTGATGGATTTCAGTGTGACAGTGAAAGGTACGTTATTTCACTCCAGAATTAAGAATCTACTTTCACATGGTATGTCATGGTGCCCCAAAGTCACAAATGATGACATGCTTTCTACCTTGTAGCTGCCCAGTTCATAGGCACACAGCTTACCCTCAAGGGGAAGAACTCAGTTAATTAAGTTTCAAATTAGATTGTCATAAAATTAAATTATTTCCACTCAAGCATTAAAAATAGGGATTGTGCTAAGAAGGAATCATCTGCTTCGTACTTTAACAAGACGACACACATCTAGATTTATTCACTGACTTCATCTGGACACTAAGATAACTTTCTTTAACATTTAATATTCTTGATCAAACAACCTTTTCTTAGCCAGAAGGTGTGTTTAGGGTCATTGTCCTGTTGAAAATCAAATGATAGTTCCCACTAAATCCAAACCAGATGAAGGCAATGGTTGAGCATAACTCTTGAAACTGCAGTGTACTGATGACAGTCTCAAAAACACAGATTCATACTTCCAGGGTTTCGTACCTAAGAAGCCTAGGGAATCGATCTTGTCAACTTGCACGGTGGGGCTTTCCGTGTTATTATGTTTCTTGACAACTGGTTTCCAGTATGAAAATGTATGGCTGAATTACTCTAGTGTTACATCTTGCCATTGTATTGCGCAGAGCAGGGCTGGAAAATCCTGGTCCCCGAAAGTAAAAATCCTTTTCCGTTCTAGATGTGTCCCTCTTCCAACACACCTGATTCAAATGGTCAGGATCGTTACCAGGCTTCTGCAGAGCTTGATGATGAGCTGATCATTTGAATCAGGTGTGTTGGAAGAGGGAGACATCTAGAACGGAAAAGGATTTTTACTTTCGGGGACCAGGATTTTCCAGCCCTGGCGCAGAGTAACAAAGAAAAGCCCTGCAATGAGTAGGTGCATCCAAACCTTTGACATAATTATCACCTCCTGAAACTTTGGGGCCCAGCACTGTTTAGTGAAATTAACATAGTTGTCTAATTAATCAATAATATAATTTTTTTTCCCGCCGACAATGGAGACAAAGGACTATGTTACAATAGAAATTCTCTTCTTCTTTTCATTTTCAGAGTTGCCTGTAAAAATACTTGGAAAAACCGATGCAAAGACAGAAAAACAATTCTTAGTATCAGATGATATCATTCTAGTGTGTGAACTCTCAAGATCCAATGCCTCAGTCACTTGGTACAAAGACAATCAGCTAATTAATGACACTGAGCGATACTGTAGTGAGGAGCAAGGTGTTTTCCGATCACTGGTTGTCCTCAATGCTGGGCTCGAGGACTCGGGGGAGTATACCTGTGATGTAGTGGATGATAAGATGGTGTTCTATATCACTGTCAAAGGTAACCATCTCAATAATTAATAATTAATGAATGTAGCCTGTCTTTCCTCCACTTAGAAAAGCAATCAATTATACTATATCTTTTATGTTCAGAGCCTCCGGTGCAGATCGTTGGAAACTCAGGCCACCCAGAGCATCATATACTGGTAGCAGGAGATGACCTTATTTTGGAGTGTGAAGTGTCTCGGCCGAACGCCACTGTCCAGTGGTTATGGAACGGCGAGATATTGAAACCAGATACTCGTATAAAAATTGACAGTGATGAACTTGTGAGGAAGCTTGTTCTCTCTGGACTTCAGCCCTCAGACTCTGGAGAATACATTTGTGATGCCATCGATGACAAACTAATAACAATAGTGGAGGTCCAAGGTGAGCTTAAAATTCAGGTTTTCATTTCTCTAATTGCTGCACCTAGTATGTACTTGGAATCTGCAAGTAACATCTTGGTAAATCAAATTTCTTTCAGAGCCACCAGCCAAGTTTATGAACAAAATATCAAATAATAACATCTCGGCCTATGAAAATGAGAGTGTCACACTGTGTGCCATTGTGAGCCGCGAAAGAGCTAACGTTCGGTGGCTGAAAGATGGCCAACTTTTGAACGAGGACAACATTCACATCTCCAGTGAGGGTAATACCCACAAGCTCACCATTAATCCTCTGCAGCTGTCAGATTCAGGAGAATATGTCTGTGACGTAAACACAGATGAGATGTATTTCAGTCTTTTAGTCAAAGGTAAGAATTTGGCACTCCTTACCAAAATGTGACCTCTATTTCCACATAAACACTTAATTGATTACAACTGTCACAAAGTTAACATCTCTGAAACTGTATTTCTTCATTCATCAGATATGAAGGTGAAATTTATCAGACAATTGGAGAATATTGTGTCTCTGAAGGGCAGCAGCCTTACATTGCAATGTGAGATCAACAAGCCAAAGGGAGATGTCCAGTGGCTAAAAGATGGCCAGGAGATCTCCCCAAGCCGTCGGCATACAATACGGGCGCAAGGTAGAGAGCGAAGCTTTACCATCCACCAACTAGTGGAAGAAGATGCTGGGGAATATGTCTGTGAATCTACAGATGACAGAACCTCGGCAACTGTCACTGTAGAAAGTACGTCAACTCTAATTTTACAACTTTGAGAAGGGTTAAGGAGAGAAACAATCTTTTACAGTCAATGTGCCATATTAATATTTAGAGCACAATGAATCTAATTCAGCTCAATGTTTTTCAGCTCCCCGTGTTGTTGAGTTCATAGCAGAGCTTCGTAACATCACCGTCTGTGAAGGAGAAGATGCGGTATTTAAGTGTGTGCTTTCACCAGAGGACACAAAGTTGGTGTGGCGCTTAAATGACAAGCAAGTAGCTCTGAATGAGCGTACTGTCATTTCTAGCAATGGACTATGCCACATGCTCTGCATCAACAACTGCATGGTTTCAGATAGCGGCAGAGTGACAGCTGATGCAGAGGGATTGGTATCAGAGGCAGAACTTCAGGTTCAAGGTGAGTTGTTGCCCCCTTCCATTAACATTATAGGTCACAGTTACACTAGTTAACAGTCATTTACTGTTCAATAACCTCATATCCCTCTGGTAGTTTTCACCAAATAATTCAACAATGAGTTATATTCAGAAAGACTGAGGTGAATGTGAACATAACAGTAAGAGTCTAAATCCTAGTATATCATTAATACCACATAAACATATCTGATAAATTTATGACCACTTCAAACAAGCTTAAACTATTGAAGTTGTGCTTTTCACAGCTAATGCTTAGCAGCTTCTCCTGTTAGAATTCCTCTGGTTACTGACAGAGACAAGTGGCTCAGTGGTTTTGGCGTATGTTACGCTGCAGGGGGCAAGGCTCCTCAGAGCTTTTTGCTTGTTGTCTTTGCTTCAACTTGCCATGTAGCTTTGCTGGCTTTCTTTGGTCTGTATCGTATTTCGCTCCGTCTGGGTGTGGCTTTATCGTAGTATTAATAAAGAGCACATACATAACTCATTCATAAAGTGCATAAACCACATTAAAAGTATGTATACCGTTGGCAAGGTAGATGCTGCTATCTAGTAATTCCTGACATTCATTTTAAGAGCAACAGGTGCTGTTCACCAAGAAAATGACACCAGTTGTAGCTGAAGAGTACAGTGAGGCCACTCTAGAGGTGGAGGTGAGTCTAGATGCGGGAGAGGTGCAGTGGATGAGACAAGGGGTGCTGATCCACCCTGGGGCCAAGTATACCCTGAAACACAAGGGCCGAAAACACAGTCTCACCCTCCACAAACTGGCCGTGTCTGACCGGGGCACCTACAGCTGTGAAACCCTCCATGACCGCACGCAAGCCCAGCTCACAGTGGAACGTGAGTGTGCACGTGTTCTCACTATGCCCTGTTGTTGTTTGTTTACTGCTGTTGCCGACCACTCCATCTCTACCTCCCTCCATCACTGCTTCTTGTAAAGGCAAAAACTCAATTAACTGAGTAAGAGTAATTTGAGTGACTGGGGACCAGGGTGGCACTTAAACTGGAAAATGATGGAAACCAACAGGTGACTTTGCTCCAGCCCAAGACGACTTTCAGTCCAAAGTTTCTGTATCGACACAGAATCAGTAAAGCCCTGTTGTTTTCATACGGTGTGAATCACTATCAGCACAGGCAAATCAGCCCACTGTTTTAAGGGAAATGCTGCTATTCAAGGTATAGAATTACATTTTGTAAACAAAGTAAACATTTCCTAAGAAAAAGCCCCAAGCAGTAAGCATTGCACACTGTAAAAACAGCATCTTGTACTGATTAAGATGTACTTATGCTTGTTTTTCTTGTGCATGCTTCTTATATTTCTCAGTTCTATGATCCACAGGCCAGTGGGTGAATTAAAAGCTGTTCTTTCAACACTAGTGTGGGTGGGAAGGGGAAAGTCAGGACTTCAGGCTGCTGTTGGCACCTCCTATGAATTTGGATCTCCTCTCATTGCATCTAAATTTACACCCTGGCCTTCAAAACTAAGGTTGTTGTCATCAGGTCTCCAAAATAAACACTCCTTTTTTCCACAGGGAATGCTTGTCTGTGTTAGAATAAGTGAAAAATGTTGGCAGTTTCGAAGCTGGCTTTTGTGTAAAGCCTAGCGCTCAAATGGCTAAAATATCAGCTTGTCAATGTGTGCCAGCTTGTATTGTTTAACTGCTGGATACAGAACAGACTCCAAGCCGTAACAGAAAAGTGACACCGTGTCTGCTCAGTGTTAAATTGGAATGAAAATGCTTGTTCCTGGCTCTAGTCTGTCAAACATAACTTTTCTTTCCTTGTTGCCCCTGCAGCACGCAAAATCACTATCAAGAGGGGTCTGACCGACATTAAAACCACCGAGAGAGAAACGGCTTCTTTTGAAGTGGAGCTCTCCCATCCCAACGTCCCAGGCACCTGGATCAGAAACGGAATCCAGCTTAAGCCGACAAATCACTTTCGTATGAGCGCCAAAGGACAAGTCCACAGCCTCACTATCTCTAACCTATCAGTAGAAGACACTGCAAGCTTCTTGTTCTGTGTAGAGAATCTGAAGACATCTGCAAGACTGGTTGTGCAGGGTAGGCAATTTAGAAAAACAGTAAATACATAGCCAAGTCTAAATAAAAGTTAAAAAAACAAGCTCAGTAATGATGTAAACAATCCTACAGTCCTAATTATTTGCACATTTTGTCCACAGCTAACAACCCATGTACAGTACACTGCATTACTAACAAAAACAAATGTTACTGTACTCATTTTGTTGTGACCCCAGACTGGTAGCTAAAGTGGTCTACTCAACGTAGGCCAAATGCCAGTCAGTGGAGGCATGATAATAGAATGGAGTGACGGCTCTGCTACCGTTGCTTTTATCCGGGCTCACGTTACAAACACAAAATAGCCTAGCATGACCCAATGAAACGCAGTAGCTCTGTTCAGTCTTTTCTGTCAGGTGCTAGTTTAACCTCATGCTGTAATTTAATCCACTCCATGCCTAGTCACTCAGTATGCATCATCCCCTTGAGCTAGGGATGAAATGCTGTGGATGACAATTGGATGAAAATGTCATCACAATAAATTAGTCCATATACCCGTATAGGTTACTTTAATGTTGAGCAGCACTGCATTTTGGAGAGACTTCAATGAGGTTTTGTTTGTTGTTTTCCCTACCAGAGCCTCCGGTCACCATTTTCAGAAAACTGGAGGATCAGAAATTCCCTGAAGGGGCAGTGATCTCTATTGAGTGTGAGCTGTCGAGACACAACGTTGACGTGAAATGGATGAAGGCGAGTGATGACCAACAACCTCTTCATAACCGACCTGCTTTGTGATACGGACAAATGCCATAGTCAAACTAATCTATGATAAAGAGTCATGTTTTAATATTGTCACTTAAAAGTCACAAAATTACATGACTAAAGCATTAAAAAGACTTTGGTGGATTATAAACACCTCTGAATAACCAAAATATTGGTGAACAAATACAGCTGTGACAGCAATAATCCTAAATTTTAAGCTTTCGACACACTTTTATTCTGTTGGTTTAATTTGTGTGGAAGAGTAAAGAACCACAAATTACTATTTAGGACAACATATTAAATAGAATGTGTTTGATTTTTTTCATGCTTTTCAGGATGGGACTGAGGTGGGGCCAAGCAAGGACTTGCGTATTTATGCAATGGGAAGAAAACGGTTTCTTCAGATCATGAAATGTCATGTCGGTGATTCTGGCATGTACACCTGCGATGCTGGAGATGCTACTACATCCTGCTCTGTGGAGGTCTATGGTAAAGTCTGTTGTCTAAATACCACAAATTACTAACTCTGGCTTCTTAGTGGTGTCATATGATAGTCTAGACAGGCTGAAAGAGTCACTTAACATCAGCATTTTTCTGCTCACTGGCTGAAAGTTTCAACCTGTTTCACCTCCAACTGTGTGTACTTTAGTGTAGTTAGAGTAGTGCTCTGTTAAACCTGTAACCACACCCAGTAGTGATGTGACTGGGTTCTAGATTTCACTGCAGAAAACTGTAAAGTTACACCACAGGAGGTCAGCAAAGTTGGGGTGTTATGTTACTCTTTAAAGAATGGGAATGGTGTCACTAAAACAGCATGAGTTGTGTTACAGTATTGGACAAAAACGCAGGAAATTTGTGAGCAAGACATGAGTAGGATTCACTATCAGGAAACACAAAGAGAGCCCTCCAGCTACGACAAACCTCTGAGGTGGTGACCAGTTTCCATCAGATTATCACAATCAAACTAGAAGCCATTGAGGCAAATGTTGCATAGGATGCACAAGTCAAACATCACTTTGTAACAACAATTTATAGTTATGACTGAAACAACACTCACGGGTGGTGGTTCAGGCACATACCACATCAATGGAACATCCATGGCACGACTCCAGGGGACCGTTGTTGCATGTCACTCCACTCTCTCTTCATGTTACGTGTCTTTCGCTACAATATTTATCAAGTAAAAGACAAAAGTTAGTAAAACAGTAATCTTTGAATGGAAAGTTGGAACAATAGTTAGCTATGGGTCCTTTAAAATGGAAAAATACATTTTTTTGATGTGCCTATTAATTATCTGACTGAATGCATCCGGCTATTGCTCAGAAGTTAGACTTAGCACTAGTAGCAACTGGTGCAAAGTTTTGTAAAGATAAAATGGAATTTTCTCTCATTTCGGTGGCTGCGCCTCCTTCAAGCTAGGTAGCTACACTTGAACCGGCTTCTCCTGCAGCATCAGTCAACTAACAATGGGCCACATGCTGTTAATTGTGTGTGACAGAATGCACTGAGCTTTGTCCAATCAGATGAGTTCAAAACAGTAAACACTACACCATACACTACCGATTCAAGTGAGAATTTCCTTTGCCCTACAGAAAGTCTGAAGCTACCAAACAGCTTCAAGTTACCTGCTTACAGAAATTACCCTAATTTCACTAGAACATCTTCTAGACATTTTTTTTTACATAAATGCTGGCGCGCCTACCAGGCACATTGTACAATCGAACAATTCTTGTTTATTTATTAATTTTGCAAAATATAGTCTCATTTATTTCCATTTTGCATGTTAGAGTAGCATTTTCTCCAGCACCCACATTAACCAGCTGCCACTAAAATTCCACAACCCTGATATACTGCCGAACTGAATGTGTGGCAACATTTTTCTCAACTTTGGGTACTAACCTTTTTTGTAGCCAACCTTTTGACACATTTTGGCAGAAAAAAACCTAAGTGTAATCAATTATTTTATTTTTTTAAACTAAATTAATTTTACCTCTGCTTGTGCATGATAGCTCACTGTTACTTCTCTTTGTTCATGATATTAGTCTTACCTGTGCTTTTCCAAGACAAGTATAAACATCTGTGGAATAAGGTCAATGAAAGGAAGTAAAAGACGTCTGAGATACTCTTTGGCTTTGGTGAACCTTTTTTTCCCCAATTGGTACCACCATGTTGTAAGAGGAGCGCAGCAGCCTACAGCAGAGTTTTGGAGACCTAGCAAAGTTTTTGCTAACACTGCTAGCATAGTACACAGTATTTCAGACACTGAGGTAAGAAGAGACACTTTTAGAAAACACTTAGCGTGTTTCCTTCACAGCAGCTAGTTAACTTGGTAATGTTAGTCACAATAATTTTTAGCAACAAGACTGTAAATGTGTACCTTTAGCACAGCACTTACCACCATGGCATCTATGTTGGGGTTAGCCGCTGTTAGCCACTTCTTCATTAGCTGCTGCTATATTCACAGCTCAGGTTTGGCTACTTCATTCTTCTGTTAATAACTGTAATATCTCCCTTGGGCTAGTAGCTTTTTTTTTTTTTAAAGATAATGTCTAAGTTTAGCCAATAATTAGTTTTTCTGTAAAAATGTCGAAACCAGTTGCAGGCTTAAGGTCTTCATGCTAGACTCTGCTCTTAGCTTAGTAGCACCTGTTAGTTTGTTCAGGGGTCTAATTAGAGTAATAGAAAACAGCTGTGTAGGTGTGCAGGATGCTGCACATTATTTTTAAATACATTTAATACATTTGCAATATAAAACAAGTTTATTAGTATGCTGTATAAAATTGTGTTAAATAGATAGTTTTCTTTTTCAAAAATACATTTTTATTTGTTTTAGCTAAACTGTGCTTGGGTGGGTTTCAATAGAAAAATATTTATGGGTTAATATTACTTTTACAAAATATATTTAAGTATTATATTTCAGTACACTAGGAATTTTGTTATAAGGGTATATTTTTTAATATTCAATTAAATATGTTTCTCACCTATTATTATTAGCATTACTATAACTGTAAACAGGCATTCGCTGCATTATTGGGAAGCATTGGTTTTACTTAATAATAATTCTAATGTGTAGATAGCAGGATTGAGTAAGACTCTACTGATCAGTATCGCAAGTAGTGGATAGTATTTACTATGATATTTGTATTGCTGTAATCAGAATTTTAATATGGTATGAAAATGTAAAAATGTGGTCTTTATTTTTAGCTCCCTTTATAATACAGTAGAGATAACACTGCATGTTGACCAGGCTGAGTCTGGCAAATACAGCACAACACTGCCACCTGCCTGCACGTGCAAATTACAGTGTACAAAGTTAATAACAGTACATCTATACTTTAAACATTTTTTTTTCCCAGAAGGGGAAACACAAGTTCTTGCTCTGACAAAAAAAGAAGATATTTCTTAAAATGTGTCTATTGTCATCTTAAATATTATTTTAATGTTAATTCTGTTGGCAGAGCGTGAACTGTTGACCCTGCAGTGTCTCGAGGACCTGGACATTCAGGAGGATCAGAACGCCGTGTTTGTCTGTGAGATCTCTGTGGAGGATGTGCCAGGAGAATGGTACAAAAATGGGGAGCGGATACAGCCCACCAGCACCATCAAGATCCGCCAGGAAGGTCAGCTTGAAAACTCATATTCAGCTTTAACAATACAGAGGCTTGAAAGGCTTTGTTACTTTGTATGTGAATATATAAACCAATTTAATAAAAGACCTAAGGATAAATGAGTCATCTGTAAATATTATTACAGACAATATGTAATTGCACATTTTTAGCAAGTAGAATGAAGCCAATTATTATCGGTCTTACTAGAAATATTGTAATATTAATGATTTTCTTTTTTTCCAGGGACAAAACATTTTCTTCTTATGTGCAATGTGCGACCAGAAGACTCTGGAGAGATCAAGTTTGTTGCCAGACATGTTGAATCTGTCGCTTACCTGGAGGTGGAAGGTATTAAAATAATGATTATTCCAGAGCCTTTAAAAAGTATTCACTGCCCTTTGGAAGTTTTCCTTTTTATTGCCTTTCAACACTGAATCATGGTCAATATAATTTGGATTTTTTGATAAGAGAGACTTTGAAGTGAAAACTGATTTTTACAAAGTAATGCTAATTCATTGTTCAAATAATTGATTGCATAAATATTCACACCTTTAAAATGATTAATCTAATTCAACACAGGTGCAGCCAACTGGTGCTGGAAATCACACAATTAGTGAAAAACACACTGGTATCTGGAAGGTCTGGTAACTTGTGAATCAGTACTAATGGCCACATAGAGAAACACAACCAAGCCCACTTATATTTGGTCACTATAGACAATTTAGAATCACTAGTTAACCTCAGTAGGTCTATAGACTATGGGAGAAGGCAGAAGCACCCGGTGAAAACCCATGCAGGCACAGGGAGAACATGCAAACCCCACACAGAAAGAGCTTCTAGCTGTGAGGCAACAGTGCTATCCACCATTCCACCATGCCGCCCAGAAGAAAACCACTGTTTAAAAAAAATAAAAGATGGTTCTTTGGACTGATGAGACCAAATTCACACCAAGTGCTGTGTTTGACACCAAACACTGCACATCATCACAAACTCACCATCCCCACCATGAAGCATGGTGGTGGCAGCATCATAATGTGGGGATTCTTCTCAGCAGTAGGTCCTGGAAGGCTTGTAATGGTACAGGGTAAAATGAATGCAGCAAAGTACAGAGAAATCCTGGAGTACAACCTGATGCAGTTGGGAAGAGAACTGCAACTTGAGAGAAGAATTATTTTCCAGATTGAGTCCCGTCCCCAGGATCAATGCTGTAATTGCATTCAAAGGTGCATCTACTAAATACTGACTTGAAGGCGGTAAAGACTTATGCAATCACTTATTTTACAATTTATGTATTTTTAATTGACATTGTTTTGTAGAAATCTGTTTTCAGTTTGACATGAAGGAGTCATTTTGGTACAACAACTATACATTAGGTCTTGCAGTATATAATGTTACAGTGTGTTATGATTTCTTCTATCATGCTGTTATATAGTATGTCCTAAATTTGATCTACACTTCTTCCTTTTCAGAGCTTCCTGTCAACATTGTAAAACCTCTGCAGGATAAGACCGCCCTTGAGAAAAGCCGCGTGATCCTGGATTGCACCGTGTCCAACCCCAGATGCAGTATCCGCTGGTACAAAGGCAGCAACGTCATCCTGCCTTCGGAACGCTTCGAGATCTGCAGTGAAGGCTGCTACCGCAAACTCATCATCCAGCAGGTGGCGCTGGATGATGAGGGCACATACAGTGTGCAGGTTGGAGAGTATACATGCTCTGCAAAACTGACAGTGGAGGGTAAGACACTTCATGATTAAAGCACTCTTTACTTTAGAGCCAAACTTTGTAAATTGATTTTACGAGCTGATTAGTCAATGTCAGCACAGAAACCTGTATTCTGAGCCTCAGTTTCATTTTGGTCTGACAACTAAAATATTAAAAACTAAAAACAAAACAATAAAAATATGCTAGAGCTTTTTTTCCCCACTGAAATTAATTTTGCATCCTTAATGCTAGTTTAATCAAACATTTAAATTCACAATTGCTAATACAATTCACATGTGGCCCTTTACACAATCATGCTAACACAACAATCATACAAATAACAGTTTCAATGTACTTGTAAAAAAAAATTACTAAACAAGAATCCAATTTGGCAACACATCCTGATCCTGGTTAAGCAGTAAAATGGAGTTCTTCAGCCTTTAAAAGGACGGACCTATTTGAGGGCAGAAGTTGGAACTCTTTGTGCAAATACTGTGTATATACTGCAGCTCTTGTCAGTGGTATGTGTATGGCATTGACAGTCCTATACTGACTGTAGTCACTACTATTGTAGTGACAAATGCCAGGACCTCAGTTGTCATAGCTCAACAACAATATTTCATTTTCCCCAGCAACATATCTGAGGCTGTTATAAGATAACAATAGCAACAGTATGAGACCCCTCTCTTGCAGTAGTAGTAGTAGTGTAGTGGTGCAACAGAGGGCGCCACAGACTGTAAATACATACATAACCTGATAGCACCACCTACTGGAAAAGCAAAGTTAAAACATGTATTTTCTGAGTTTGGAAGAGGGTATTATCAGCCCCCCTTTCTCAGTTTGAACATCCTCAACTCGTCTAGGTCACTTCTCAGTCCCTCCCACTAGATATCCAACCAGAGGAGGCCAGGAGGAGAGAGGAGTCAAGGCAACAGGAATTTAACTACATGACACATCCTTGTTGCAGCTGCATTATCAGTCTATTTTCTGTTATAGCATACCACTGTGCTTCATCATCTCTGTCAGATGAACAGAACAGCCCACCACACAGTACTATACAAATGAAGCTACATATACACTAATCAGCCACAACATTCTGACCACTGACAGGTGAAGTGAATAACATTGATCATATTGGTACTATGTGGTGTTCTGCTGGAAAACCTTGGATTTTGGCATCCATGTTGATGAGACTTAGACACCCAAATAAACATTGTCCCAGAACAAACACACTCCCTCATGCAAATGGAAATCCCAAATGTCACTGGCCTACCCCCGCAGGAAAATACACCCCACCACATGGCAACAACAATCAGGAACATCTTGAGGAACATGACAGTCACCCAAGATGTTGATTTGACCTCCAAACTTCCTAGAGCCCATTCTGATCAAGCATCAACAGGATGCAGTGGAACAAGTTTGATTTGACAGAGGCTCCACTGCACAAGCCAGAGTACCCAAAGGATCCACTGCCCTGGTCCTGGTGCCAGACCCCATAGGACACCCTGAGAGGTCCTCTGGTCCATGCCCAATGGTTCAGAGAAATGAGTCTCATGGCACTTAC
>OMNN01013762.1:2801-13294 GCA_900302755.1 Chromis chromis
AGAGGGACTGGTGAAGTTTAATAAAATAAACTTAGGAATGCATTTTGCAGAAAACATATCCCCCATTTCTTACTTACTCTTACTTACTTTAAAGCCTTTAGGGTAATTGTGGAGAACAGGAATCCTTAAAACACCAAAGATTCTCACATACAGTGGTGGTTGAAGGTTTGAGAACCCTATAGAATTTTCTATATTTCTGCATAAATATGAACTGAAATATCATCAGATTTCACAAAAGTCCAAAAAGTAGGTAAAGAGAAGCCAATTAAACAAGAGACAAAATAAAATACTCAGCTATTCATTTATTGTGGAAAGAAAGAAGAAAGAAACCTTTATTTGTCACAAACACTTAAAATTATTTTTATTTTTTTTACAGTATTGTGAAATGTTGTTTTCGCATATCCCAGTCGGGGTCAGATTGCAGGGTCAGCCATGGTACGACACCCCTGGAGCAGGAAGGGTTAAGGGTCTTGCTCAAGGGCCCAACAATGGCCGCATCAGGGTTTGATCTTCTGACCTTCTGATCAATAGACTTAACCGTTGCGCCACCACAGCCCCCAAAATGATCCAATATTACATAAATGTGAGTGCCAAAAGTATATGAGCCTTCTGCATCTGGTGTTTGAGAGTTGAGAGTTTTTGAGTTAGTTTTCTAAGCCTTAAAAAAAAAAAAACCCAATCAGACCTACTGTACAGTGAATTTGCAAGGAAGAAAGGACTTATTTTTGACAGGTGGTGCTCAGCGTGCCAGGCTAACAACCTAGCCTCCCTGCAGGAGATAATATTGGTGGGGGAGTTTAAAAACTGTGTCTGAGCATATTCTTGGTTTCTGAAATGAGCAGAAAATTACTACTCTGCAGCAGGCTGCTATTCTGGTGGATGAGTTTGCTCTCGTGCACATGGTGAGCAGGAATCTTCCTCTCCTCGAGAGACAGCTGACAGGTTCCTGCTGTGCCTTTGTCAGGACGTAAGGTGCAGAAAAAGTGCTTCTTTTGCTCCAAGCCTTGCTGTATAGTTGCTGAGCGTAAAACAGAAGTGGGAGGTGACAGCTCCAAAGCAGCCATAGGGAGTGGGGTTGATCAGAATAGTAGAGTGACCATTCAACATTTCCCAAAGTGCCTGATACTTGCTTTAAACCTTTCATTTTTCAGAGTTGTGTCTCTCTTACTGGGAAGAGACAGAGAACGAACGGCCAGGTACAGTGATGCAAGATATAAGTGAGTACAGTCTTGAGGGGTATCGGAGTGAGTTTTGCAGCAGCTTCTGTTCACCGCATTCATGTGCAGTCTAAATTGATTACTGACCCTGGTTGTTGATGCTCCCAGTTGTAAGCATAATGATCTGATCCAGCGTCATCCAAATGTATATGTTTTCAGTTTCAGTGTGATTTAGCTTGTTACTGAGGTATCTTATATCCTGAAATTCTGATTATCTGTGTTTAATTTAAGGAGGATTTCTTTCTCATGTGTTTGTTATCCATATGTTACAAGTCAGCTGTTCATATGTCAAAAGGGCAACTTAAGGTAGGATGTGTGCCTCTCACAAGATATGTGCCTATCATAGGATGTGTGCCTGTCATAGGATGAGTGCTTGTCATAGGATGTGTGTATGTTAAGTTCCTTTGTCCTTAGGTTCTCAGAGAAAACCCTATACAAGAGAGTTTCAAATTGTATGGGGGTGTGTTAATTTTATTGGGCTGAGGATCACACCCGGGCTAGACCATGGAGCCTGAAGATGCTGTACTTTCTTTAATAAATCTCTTTTTTATATTTAAAGAAGACAGTGTCAGTGGAGAGTTTTTTCATCATCTTCATACAGTATTTTCACTGCACAATTAACTACAAGAAATGAAGTGGCACCTTGACCAAAGGGGAGACACTACATTATAATTTCTGAAGTGTCACTGCTGCTGACGTGTGAAGCACTCATCAGCGCTCGGAAAAATGATCCATCCCTTCCCAAGTGTTTTGCCGCTGTTGATGACACTACTGAGTGTAATAAAAAAACAGCCATGCCTGGTTGATGATGGTTTGCTTATGCGTAAGTGGGTTTCTCGGTCAGGCGGTGCTACAGCTGATACTGGTTAGGACTGAGGCACGCTTTACCACATAGTTGTGCCAGCTGATTGTCGACAGCATGTGTTGGGGTTTGCACATGAGCCTTAGCGGTCTGGTTATCTAGGTATCACTAAGACACATGGCTGTATGTTGAAGCATTTTCTCTGACCTGTCCTTGTCAATGTATGCATCAGCCAAACCAAGCAGTATTGCCCTCTGCACTGCGTCCTATTCCAGCAGTTGATGCGCTGTTTGAACATATTATTGTAGAAGTTTGGTAATCAGTTTTTGTTGGTAGAAATGTGTTTCCACCCATTTTCGCTAACCCTAACCCTAACCCCAACCCTTGCAGAAAATCGCTGCACTTGCCATCATGACCAAGTTCTTCCAAACCTTTAGACTTCAAAAGATTGTCTAGACTGACCAGGGAACTAACCTCCTTTGCAGACTCCAGGTGTTTCTTATTCTATATCTAATGCTTATCATCCATTTAGCAATGCCATCAGGGTCTGGAATCCATGCTGGGAAAGTACTGCCATGAAACGGGGAGGAATTCGAGTAAGGGTTTGCGGGTTGCATTTAATGCCATCCATGATGCCAAACAGGAACCTTTTGGGTTCATCCCAGCCGAGCTTGTGTTTGATCAATGATGTGGTGGTCTTCTAAAAGTATTCCAGACTTGGTTAATTGCTGTAAAGACTGGTTGCGTCATGTGACCTTGCTAACAAAAGAGGCTGTCTCCTTCTCCCAAGCAAGCATTGAAAACAATTTGACAGAAAAGCTGAGTGTCAGTTCCAGCCCAGTGACCCAGTATTAGTTATGTTGTTAAGAGTAAGATGTCTGCTTTCAGTTGCATAATCTCCCCACCTGAGCACATTGAGAAAACACGACTAGGTCATACCAACCTGCCCAAACCCTATCATTCCATAGAAGCCGCCCAAGCGCAGCAGGAAAATACCCTGGAGACGCCTTGATCTGGGGAGGATCCATGTCTGATGATGGTTTGTGCCTTCTGATAGTCAACAGTGTGGTAGGCTGTTAACCTCTGAGTTTAGGTTGAGTGTAGACACTCGTCTCTCTTACGTCCTAAGGATCATTGAGCTGATATCCTTGATTTGTTCACTCTTCTCCTATCTTGCTTGTCAATAAATTGTTGTGTATCAATGTCTTGCAACATATCATTGGTGATGACGTTGCTGCCTCAGTTAAACATGTCTACTGTTGTCCCACAGAGAAAAGAGAGCAAGTAAAAAAAAAAAAAAAGGTAGAGGAAGGTAAAGAAAGGCCTAGCTACAGTCCCTGGAGTTCCCCATGCTTTGTAATTCCCGAATCTGATGGCATATATGCTTCTGCACTGATGTGACAGTTCCTGAATTGTTCGCGCTTCCTCTCATGGAAGACTGCATTCCTGGCATCGGTTCTGCTGCATTCATCACCGATTTAGATCTGCGGAAAGGATACTGGTAGGTTCTTCTAACCCCCAGGGCATCCGACATCCCAGCCTTTGTAACACCTGATCACTTTATACAATACTTAGTGGTGGCATTCACTATGTGGAACATCAGCTTCTAGAGCCTAATGCATCTAGTGGTAGTGTATTGTGTTGATGATGTGGTAGCCTGTTCAGATGACTGAACTGACCACATTTCAAACTTGTGGTGAGTGTTTCAGCAGCTAGCAGGGGCCTCATTAATTTTTATCCTTGCAAAGTGTGTCACATACCTTGGAAGGCACATACCTGGTAATGGGCAGGCAAGTTTTCTGAGCATAGCAGGATACCACCAATTTTCTGTTTTCAGTACTGGTTTCTCCTCTTACCAACTTGTAGAGTCATTCTTTTCCATTTGTGTAGACTGATCTGTTCTCTGTAGTGCTACTGTACCAGCTGCTCTTGTCAATTCAAGCTAGAAGTTGATGCCAAGGTGACTGGAGTAGATGCTGTGGTGTTGCAGGACAGTGTGGAAGACTGCCACCCTAGAAGTTTAAATGCCAGCAGAGAAGGACATGTCAGCCATTCTACCCGCTCTGCAACACTTCGAGATGTACATCTGCTCTAGTTTTTTAGTGACAACAACCCTTTTATCTATCTATATCCAGATGTGCTCTGTTGGTACTTTATTATGATTTAGAAACCAGACACAAGACAAAGGTATTGCTCTGTTTTGGTGCACTATATTGTTTTTTCCATGATAGTGTAATGACTTACAGTGTATTCTGGTGGTTTGGATCTTCTGAAAGGAGGGTGTTATGTGCTGCATTAAGTGTGGTGTGGGTCCTCTCTCCTCTGTGCTTCCCTCGGGTGTTGCTTGTTGCCCTCTCAGCAGGTAAATTAGCGCAGATGTCTCCACCTTACTCATCACACCTGGGAGTATAAAGGCTAAGAGGGGAGACAACACAGATGGACAGTGTTTGGACAATCTGTGCATATTAATGAGAGCAAAGCTTGGTTGAGCCTTGCTCCCATCTGGAGAGAGGGTGTTTTGCCTTGTGTACTGTCAGATGGGCGTGTTGAAGGCCTGGTTTATCCATTTAATTATTTATAGCTTTTGTCTGTCTGTAAATAAGTTTTCTTCTTGTAAATAAAACCGTACTCCTATTTATCTGTTTCTCCGGGGGCCTATTCCATAAAGTGCTCCAAGAAAGGTGGGGATTAAAGTCAAACACCTGACGTAAATGAACCCAACAAATCAGTCGGGGCTGAAGAGGTTCCACAAAGGTCACTTCAAGTTCATGCAATCAGGCTGAATCAGGTTCAAGTAGTCAAGATAATTGTGTGTGCACGTGCTTATTAAGCAGCACGAGAGGTCAAGCATGAATCAGATGGGTCCAAGATAGCAAACAGTAGATAGAGAGCGATGACGTTCACAGCTACAACAGCAAGAATTCAAACACGTAATAACCAACAAAGGTCATACAGCTGCCAGAAACAAAACCAGAAGGCTGCAAGAAATTGCTGGTTGATTGAATGCAAGTAGCAACTAAGTTAAAATGTATTAGCATTCTTTGATACAACCTGTTTATAACCACTGTGGAACTACAGGGGAGCTCAGCTCCTCTTAATGAGGACATGACACATGAGCTTCACTGGAAATATGATTTGCAAAAATCTAAAATATTGACAGTATGTTTGTTTCTTTTTACATACATTTCGATTTTTCTGTATATTTATCATCATGGAACTTGCATATGATTAGCCTGTTATTGATTTGTGATTCATGCATGAGGCTGATTCATCACTAATTCACTTCAAAAAAGATACCGACATGCATGCTGTTCTTACCATCACTACTGAAGCGTGGTGGCTCTGTGTGTCTGTGTCTGTCTGTCTATCTGTCCCCATCTCTCTCTCTGCACACTAGTTCAATCTTGGACACATTCAAACAGTATGAGAACAGAAAACCTGTAGTAGGTTAAGACTGCAAATGTATATATATTTACATATATATTTCTAAATATAAATGCATATTTATTTCTGGTCAATATAGCCTAATTTGTTGCAGTTCTGCCATTATCAGTTTATTGGAGTAACTTAGATTTAGAGATTTATTTTATCTAGCATAAGCCTAAATGTTTGGCATCACATGTAATATCATTGCAAACATATATGTAGGTTCACATCATATGTCATTGTTATTATTTATTTGAGTTTATTTTCTGTAAACTTTAATTTTGGATGGGTACTGGTTAATAAAGTCAAACATTATGGAGCAGCACACCAGAGGGTCAGTGGTAAAACCTTGGCTTTCCTGTTGGGTCAGTGTTAGAGGAACTCTGGTTAAGCAGCCATTCAAGCTTAACCTGATAGTTAGTTGGACAGTTGCCCGACCTGGTCAGGTTAGTTTCAGAGCATTAATTACCAGAGTAACTGAGGTTGAACTATATTGAATTTGCTTTATTTAATTAATTTAATTACCTGACAATAAGTTAGACTAACTGAAATAATCCTGGCTTATTTGGTAAACTTGCTTTATGGAACAGGCCCCTGGTCATTTTCTCCTGATAACATCTGCTTTAACCCCCCTCATCTCTTAGCCTTGTAGGAAATGTAGCACCATCCATGTTCTTACCTTGTTTATCTCTTAAATGTTTGTATCCCAGATATCTATACCTATTACTCTGAGGAAAAAGTGTTCAACTTTAAAGGAATGTGCAGCAGGTGGTTGACTGTAAGTAGCCCTATTAGAATAATATGTGCTGGACATGTGTATATATTGTCTGGAGAACTTGTTCATGTGTGTAAGAATGATATAGAAGCAGCAGTATGGACGGGGAACACAGACGGTCAGTCTGAGAAACACAGGGAGGGAAGAGAGAAAGATGGAGGGAAATAGAAATGGAGTTGTCAGCTGTGTTGCCCTGGCAACTGCTGCCAAGAAACAGCTGGAGTTTTAAGTTTTTTTTTCCATTCCATTTTTAATGTGTGTGTGCGTGTGTGTGTGTGTGTTTTGCTGCTGTTTGCTGCGATGATCCAGCATGTGACATCAGGGCCTCGCTGTCTAATGTCTGTGTGTGCAAACAATCTGCCAGGCAGCTTACAAGCAGTACGGAGGCAGGCAGCTGGAGCAGTGACATTTAAAGGAGGCGGGTTTCTGGCAGGACGCGTGATTCGTCTGTGTGGCGTTCAGGTTACGAGGGGGAGAAAACATGTGTTGGACACCTGGCCTTCTGTTTGCTCTGCTTAAGCCACGGACAGATAGAAATATTCCACATGACGAGGGATTTGCAAAGAAAAGTGTACCTGAACGTAGGCTGATATATTCTAGCTGCAAGATAGAGAGTAATAGTATTAAAGTATGTGTATTTGATTTGAAGCTTGGCTGGACCGATTTGCATAAAGGAGTCTTATCAGATAATAGAACACAGGAGTAGAAGAATGTCTTGTTGAGGTAAAACATAAAACAAGACATATGGGTTAGAGCAAAGAACATTATAAACTGTAAAAAAAACTGCAAATGAAGAACTTTAAAAGCAAGACAAAGTAAAATGAAGTACTTTAATAAAAGTATCTCCCAGTGCAGATGCCAGGAGCCACTGCAACAAATGGAGGACTGTCTTTCCTCTTTAGCCTTGATTGTAAATCATTTGTGGAAGTCCAGCAGCTGCCTTAAATGCAATGAAAGAAAGCAAACTTGAGCCAAAATTGAATAAAGTTGGCAATAAAATGCATCTCAGAGGCAGCACACAGCCTGGGGATGGGGCACGATGCCACACTGAGGGATCTATTAAATTAAGTTCTTATTCCAAATTGTGAATTGCTAATTTATTTTAAAGCTTGGGGGAATACAGATCCAAGGATGCAGTTTTGAGTTCAGAGAGCTGATGCAGTTTTGAATTCAGCTCTCTGAAACTTCAAGTCCACAGTGTCTGGTATTTGACTTGTTTTCAGCAAGGCTAAGTGAGAGCACAACTGACTGGCACAAGCTCTTCATAATGAAGACTAAATTGTACCGGCATTAAATGATTTTGGCCACTTGGGGACAACAAAACATTGACATGTTACAACTTTAAAGTTAACCAACAATTGCCTTTTAACACCTTCATCAGACACACAGCAGTATCATCACTTAGGGTCACATTTCTGTCCACATGGTTGATACAAGTTCAATTCAATTCAATTGAATTTTATTTATATAGTGCCAATTCACAGCATATGTCATCTCATAGCACTTCACATACACTATATTGCCAAAAGTATTGGCCCGCCTGCCTTTACACGCACATGAACTTTAATGACATCCCATTCTTAATCCGTAGGGTTTAATATGGAGTTGGCCCACCCTTTGCAGCTATAACAGCCTCAACTCTTCTGGGAAGGCCCAAGGTTTAGGAGTGTGTTTATGGGAATCTTTGACCATTCTTCCAGAAGCACATTTGTGAGGTCAGGCACTGAGGTTGGACCAGAAGGCCTGGCTCTCAGTCTCTGCTCTAATTCATCCCAAAGGTGTTCTATCGGGTTGAGGCCAAACCCAGCCCCTGAAAAACAAGCCCACACCATAATCCCCCCTCCACCAAACTTTACACTTGGCACAATGCAGTCAGGCAAGTACCGTTCTCCTGGCAACCACCAAACCCAGACTCGTCCATTGGATTGCCAGACAGAGAAGCGTGATTCATCACTCCAGAGAACACGTCTCCACTGCTCTAGCGTCCAGTGACGGCGTTTCTGGCTTTACATCACTGCATCCATCACTTTGCATTGCACTTGGTGATGTAAGGCTTGGATGCAGCTGCTCGGCCATGGAAACCCATTCCATGAAGCTCTCTACCACTGTTCTGGAGCTAATCTGAAGGCCACATGAAGTCTGGAGGTCTGTAGCTATTGACTCTGCAGAAAGTTGGCGATTTCTGCGCACTGTGCTCCTCAGCATCCTCTGACCCCGCTCTGTGATTTTAGATGGCCTACCACTTGGTGGCTGAGTTGCTGTTGTTCCCAATTGCTTCCACTTTGTTATAATACCTAACAGTGGAATATTTAGTATCGAGGAAAATTCACGACTGGACTTATTGCACAGGTGGCAACCTATCATGGTACCACGCCTGAATTCACTGAGCTCCTGAGAGTGACCCATCCTTTCACAAGTGTTTGTAGAAGCAGTCTGCATGCATAGGGGCTGGATTTTATACATCTGTGGCCATGGAAGTGATTGGAACATCTGAATTCAATTATTTGGAGGGGTGGGCCAATACTTTTGTCAGCATACTGTATCTTGTGCTGCTGCATGCCTTGGCCAGGATGCTCTTGTAAAAGAGATTTTGAATATCAATACAGATTCTCCTGGTTAAATATATGTAAAATACAATAAAAACTGTAGCATTTGGTATCCTTCCAACTGTCCAGATGTAGCCTACCTGTCTTGTAGTGTAACTGTATGAACTTCATAAATGTACAGAAATTTAAATATCAATTGAAACACAAATTTAGCCTTCTCTCCCTTTTTGTATACTGTTTTAAAGTGGAGTCAGTTAGAGCCTGTATCACCCCTAATGCCACATACTCTGTCCTTCAACCGTAGTGACATAGACTACATCAATTTCATCCCAATGCCATATTTGACCTTGTGTGTCTTTTGAGTGTCTTTTAGGACTCCTGTTATTATAACAACTAAATATTTACTACAAGTAATGGAGCCCTGGTTGCTTTTGGTTTGCTTTTTTAAAGAGTTCTCTGTCTTATGGCTGTGTCTCTGATTCTTTTAAAACTACATGTGTAAATGTCCTACTGAAAACCCCTGGCTGATTCCTCACCCTTAAAAACTATACCCTGTTTCCAAGTTAAAATAATAATAATAATTCTCTGTGTCCTAACTGTGCTATCTGACTACTTTATGTTTACAAGTATGACCATCAAACAGATAGAACTATGAGCAAATACAACAGATGTTATTCAAGGTATAATACTCAAATCAACAATGTCTTTATAGTGCACCAAACTCAGTTAAATTTATATTTTTATTCTTAAGTATAGCTGCATTAATAATGTCTAAACAGACTGACCTCCCAGCATCAATGCAATGGGTGAAACTTTGATAAATTCACTACAGCTACCTTAAACAGTTTCCAAAGAGGCGTGATGCCTTCTGGGAACTGCTGTTGTCAGAGCTACTTCATCTTAGCACCAGGAGCCTCCCAACAGCCAGCAGCTAACCAGGCTTCTGCTGCTGAGCCCCCCCATAGCAAACACATAGAAATACGGCATGTGAGGTAACTCATAGATATTCAACAACGGCAACAGTGTGGCTTTTCATTCTAAAACTTACATAGAAGCAAAGACAGGCTGTAACACTTCAATTTTATCAGCAACGTCTCATCTTAGCACAACTGACCACTTAAATATTTCATTTTAAGCCAGATATCTGAATTAACGTGGTTTGAAATGTCATCTTCACAATTTTCAGTTATTGTGCAATCATTAAATGGTAAATGGTCTGCATTTATGTAACGCCTTTTCCTACCTCAGTAGCACCCAAGGCGCTTTACAATGTGTTTTGCATTCACCCATTCACACACACATTCACATACACATTCACACACCAATGGCGACAGAACTGCCATGCAAAGCACTAATCTGCCATTGGGAGAGACTTGGGGTTCAGGGTCTTGCCCAAGGACACTTTGGCATGTGGGGGGGACCGGGGATCGAACCGCCAACTTTGCCATCCGTGGACAACCCGCTCTACCACCTGAGCCACAGCCGTCCATCATTATTTCAGTTTTTAATGTGTTCACATAGTGCATGAAGATATGTTAAATCAGGTCCCAGTTGAGAGTACACACAGAAAACCTGTAGGTATAATCAGCTAGTTATTTATTTTATTTTGTTTATTTGTTCCAAACATGACAACATATAATGTTCACAGGGAAAAAAAAATAAAAATAAAAAATACAATCCTATCATGTTCGGAAAGGAGCAGGGAGAAGAATACATCTTATTTTACC
>OMNN01013765.1:0-11714 GCA_900302755.1 Chromis chromis
TTGACATAATGCACTTTCCAAATTACTCACACTCTGGCAATACTCACCTTAACTTAAGCACTTTAACTGTAACACTTATATTCATGCACTTTGTATTACTGTTTGAGTGATTGTGTTGTATTTATGTATTTAAACCTTGTGATTAATGTTCGTTTTGTGACCTGCCAAGGGACAACAGTTGCAAATTAGCATTTTTGCTAACTCTGGCGCATTTACAACATGTCATTTTTACATTTGTTCATCAATGTGCACTGTCCCTTCCAAATAAATAAATAAACATACAGCAGACATGTCGTATGCTTTGACTGTTTGACGCTTACCTTAGTGAGATTTTGGGCTTGTTCAGACTGCTTGACATCAGATTCCATCTAAAAACAACATAAGAGCAAGATTTTTTCCAGCACAAAAACAACATGGAGCGAAGGTTTATTCCTTACATCAAGCATGTGTGTGTGTAATAATAATACTGGGAATGTTTTTCACATTGATGCAACTGATTTTCCAGCAGCACACATACCAGCCAGCAGGCGTAGCGAGGCACAGTAGTAGTGAGGATGGTGTAGCAGCTGTCTGAGGACACAGTGCCATCTACAGGAGAGGAAACACACTTGTATGACATGGAGCATAAACAGCAGAGCCAAAGAATGACAAACACAGAAGATATGATCCTCGGTGCAGGAAATAGGCTATTTTTAGACGAGAGCTCTGTTGTTTTAAAATTACTTTTGGCTGTTCTGTAAAAAGTGGCCTGTGGATCTGTGCTGTCTAATATGTAAATCAGATTTCTTTTGTCAGTTCTAATTAATCTTCTTCTTCTCAGCTTGTGAAAGTTGAAAAGAGTAGTTAGTTGGACGTAAGCCTTCCCCCGTTCTCTCCATCTTTGCCGATCTTGTGCTGTCCTGTGCCAGTGTCTCTCCGTTCTGTCGAGGTCGTCTCGCCATCTTGTTTTTTGTCGCCCTTTGTTTCTTGTGTGACCCCTCGGCGTCCAGTGGGTGTTCCTTGTCGTCCAACGGTTGTCGGTTATTCTAGTGAGGTGGCCCGCCCACTTCCATTTGAGTTTACGGACCGTTTGTAGAATGTCTCTGACTTTGGTTTGATCTCGGATCCATTCTGCTGTTGTTCGATCTCGCCATGTGATGCTCCCCGGCGACAACCAATCACCTTGACGTGGTACTGGGGATTGAGTGTGTATGACGACGAAGGAGGCTCTATTGAGTACGCTCAGCGATGTCTTCTTGACTGCTTCCGAGGCGCCAAACAAAGAATTGGTCACCCCCATCACTCCTCATGAATCCAATTAATCTTAATTTAATGAATATTGTACCTGTAATGGCCATTTTGATGTTGTATATGTCTGTGGGTGTGTGTTGGACACTAATTAGTCCACAAGAGGGTGTAATTGGTTTGTGAGTCATCAGTGAGTGTGTGTATTTGGGTCGGAACCTTAGTTACATCAGGTGTTGCTTGACAGGGTGGAGCACAAATGGTGTCTGACCGCCACGTTACGCCACGTTACGCCACGTTACGCCACGCTACGCAGCGCAACGCCACACTACTGATTGTGAATTGTGGATGGTTTAATTTAATGGACTTTTTTTGACTCAAATGGGTGAGAAAATAAAATAAAAATAATTAAACTATTCACGAAGTCGGACATTGTTTACTTCAAATCATAGTACAGATGTACGTAGTGAGCGCGTCAGTCATCAGACCTTCAGTAGCCCGTCAAGGTAGCTTTAAGCACTGGGCTTAGCTACTATAGTACCTCTTTGCTGAATGTTGATGCTGGACTCCAAGAAGGATTCAGAGAAGACCACAGAGCCCAGATTCCCCCCGTCCCACTGCAGGTCTGGGATGTCATGGACGATCAGGGAGGCCTTAAGGAAAGGAGAATTCGTAAAAAGTTAGAACATTGTGTACACACTGTGATCCTTTGGTCAAGCAAATAAAGATAATATGCTTCTTTAACTTACTGTTTTTACTACATAGCGGCTGTCTTCATCAGTCAGAGGAATAATACTGAAACGGGAAAACAGTCTACTTAGATCTGAAAGCATCAATTTAGGATGTATTTATCAAATAACACGATGACAATAAGTCCTGTAAGAAAACCCAATACTCACATTCCCTGCTTATTTACTGCTTGAATGCTGAATTCACATTTGGACCTGTAGAAAGCAAACACAGAATCATACAAGACATTGAATTTCAGGCTGTGATAAAGATCTCACATAATGAAAAATGGTTAAACAAGTAAACCAGTCTGTACCTGAGAGAGCTGCGGTACTGACTTAAACTCAACGAGTCCAACGCCATCAGGAAAGTGTTCTCAGCTACATCCTTAGCCTGCAAAAATATCTCTTAATGAGCAGCTGTACACGCTTCAGTCCATGCAAATATATAATTATAATTGGTGCTCTTTGTTTTCTCTTACCTTGGTAGCGCTGGTGGTGCAGGAGTAGCATTTGATTCCCGACAGGACTGCTTGAACTGCAGCTGAATAAATCTGTGACAGAAGTCTGCAAAAAATAAAACACACTCTTTTAGACTTTCTGAAACAATTAACATCCGATAGCTCAAAGGAGAAGAATCGAAAATTGAAATCACTTACAAAACTTCTGTTTTCTTTTGCTCCGTGTTTTGATTCCCTGTGGGAGAAATAAAATGTGCATAAACAAAATAAGATAAGACCCTTTATTAATCCCACAGTGGGGAAATGTGCAGCGTTACGGCAGCAAAGGTTGTGCAAACATTTAAGGAATGTTGTATAAAAATAAACCAAAATATACATAAGTAATAGTTCTAAAATAACATTATTGCACATATTAGTGGTATTGCACAGATTTTTTGATGAATAGAAATACTGAAGGAGTACTATTATTGCACAGATTGTACATATGTAGAAAACTAAGGACATAGCAGGTATTCTAGTGTATGTATACTGCAAAATGTATGTATGTGTGTACGTATACACCGATCAGCCACAACATTACGACCACCTGCCTAATATTGTGTTGGTCCCCCTTATGTGGTCTGTTGTCTTGCAAGTTATTCAGCCCGTACAGGCTGATCCAGAGTCGAATTACAGCTGCCTACAGATACACAGCCTGGTAGGTTTCAGCAGAATTAGATACTGGAATTTTGAGGAAAACTCATCCTAGCTGCTCCTCTGACTTCATCCGAATGTCCACCCGAATGTCCACCCTCTTACAACTGCTGGTCATTCCCCTGCAGCCTCTTCAGTGGGAATGTCCTGTACTTGTGCAGTGGGGCCTCTGTCAATCCAACTTGTTCCACTGTATCCTGTTGATGCTTGATCAGAATGGGGTCTAGGAAGTTTGGAGGTCAAATCAACACCTTGGGCCATTGTCATGTTCCTCAAGATGTTCCTGATTGGTTGATGTTGTTGCCATGTGGTGGGGTGCATTTTATTGCAGGGGTAGGCCAGTGACATTTGGGGTTTCCATTTACATGAGGGATTGTGCTTGTTCTGGGACAATGTTTATTTGGCTGTCTAAGTCTCATCAACACGGATGTTAAAATCCAAGGTTTTCCGGCAGAACACCACATAGTACCAACATGATCAATGTTATGTTGTGGCTGATCGGTGTATATATAAAAAACACATACAATAAATAAATCATGTGGTAAACCTCACCAAGATACGGGGTGTGAGTCGTCCCGAAGAAGTAGGTCCGAGAGCAGGCAAGAGGTCCTTTGGGAGCCACACACTGCAGGATCTAATAGGGGTAAATAGTGTTTTGTTTAAAAGGACACCAACAACAGCATGTTCCCACTTGACAAATGATGGTGCAGAATTACCTATATCTCATATTTACAGGACAAGTAGGACCAGCAATTACAAGCATCCTGCCACAACATGTTCAAGGAGATTTAACTAAACACTACCCTGTAAATCACTGGCTCCTGGTTGTACCAAATTACTCCAGCAGATGGCGCTGCTGTTTTTCTAGTCTTTTTTTACTTGCAGGAGAAATGCGATTTATAGAACATTAATTACACATATGGAAAAGCTGCCAGTGCCCAGCTAGAAATAAGGGTTATACAGTAATGTAAGTACTTCACAGGGCTAGCGATTTCATTTTATTTCACATTATCCAGTTTTCTATGTCAGACTTTCTCTCTGCACCACCACAGACTGTTATCAGACACTTATTCTCCCTCACTGAGCTGCTGTTTCTCACCATATGTCTGGCTGTAGAAGCCCGAGGCCCCGTGTTGCGGACCTGATGACTCTCTGAAGGAAAGTTGAATGAATAGCTCTCCAGATCCTTTAATGAGGAATGTTTCCCAAACAGCACCAAGGGCTGCTGGCTTTTACTGAAATAAAGAAACGTTTGATGAAGCGACAGTGTTTGTTTTCACTCTACAGCTGCACAGATGAACATAACTTCAGTATTTACCTTTTATCAGTGATGTTGCTTGAGATCAGTCCATGAGAGTAGTAAGTACGGAACGCCTGTGGGTGAATGAGAATACATTTAATGCTCACACCAGTATAGTGAACTTCGGTAAGATGACACACTGAAGTGCTGTTTGAAAACACTTTTTGGAATTTGGTGCAAATTCCATAAAATGTAAACAGACTTTAGCTCCTATGTTTTTGCCTCTCCATCTTTGGTTGCATATTAAATTTACAGAAGTGTAAGTGGATTAAAATGCTCTCCAGAAAGAGGTGCTTCAGTTATGGTTTATCATACATCGCTACCCAGAAAGGAGAAAGCATGATGCAAACTGCAAACTTGTAGTGAAAAGTCTACGTAAAGCTTTCTGCACATCAAAAATGAATCCAGTGAAAAACATGTTTGAAACTTTCTTCTTTCTTTCTTTTTTTTGCGATAAAACACGCACATTTTTATTTATTTTTTTAAACTGACTAATTATCCCAAGTTTCCATTTCTGTGTTTTGAACTTGTGGTTGGACTGTACCATTACCGCCTTGGGGAGCAGTCTACAGCCAGCCATGCACCCAACAACACACTCACATTACCTATATATATATATAACTTTATTTTTTGCATTTATTTATCTATACACTAGCCTATAGGTCACAGCTATTTGAGGATTTGTATCATTACATACACATATTAGGGGCAGTGGTGGCTTGTGGTTTGTGGGGGGGATTCGCAGTCACACATTCAAAGCTACTTCTTTATGTTATCTGATGAACACAACAGTACATCGGCCTATGGCTCCAGTCTATGAGAAATGTTCACATGCATGCATAAAATAGGAGAAACATGTTTTCAAACTCATTTTCCAGTTGTTCTATTTTGATGGTACGAAATGAACACAGAATCCTTTTGTGCACTTTTCACATTTAAATGGAAGGTCAAATATGGAATCTGTACAAAATGGTGCTTGTTTTGTTTTGTTGATATGTAGCATTTGTGGACGAACTTACAATGAGAGTTTGCTGGTGTTATTAATCTTCATGTAAAGAACAAATGTGCTAAATATCTCATTTTGTAAGGAAAATCATTTAGACAACCTTTCAATAACAATCAATAATTGCTAACTACATAAATGAAGAGTGATAAATTGCAGCACACAGATTGTTATTTTTGCGAGGTATGTGACTGTAAACAAACCTCTCCTGCCTGAGCTTCAGATAGCTCCAAGATGGACAGATGACTCTCCAGGTCCATGCTGGAGAAGAAGCCACTCCACTGCTTCTCAAAGCTCACCAAGTCCTGAAAGACGACAAGCAGCATTAAGGTTAGAGTCCACATCATGTTCATACCTTAACATACCTTATATGACTTCAGGGTACGTACAAATGAAGTATATTTACATCCTAACTGTCAGACAGGTAGATTTTGTGTAAGAGCCTGTCAAAGGTTGAACAGATGATGGAAAGTTAAAGTCAGTGTTACCTCTGTGAGCAGACTATCCAGGGACACTGGGTCGAGTCTGTTGTAAACCTGCCACAGCTTCTCACTCATGTCCATGAGCTGCGGAAACAGGAAGATATAACACAAAATGTAAAACAAGAAGCACAGGACCACAAGAACATTATACATATGCCGTGTTGCTGTTGACTGTACCTCGTATTTCATGGTAAAAAAGCTTCCTCCTCCGATGCCTTCCAGGGCAAACGCTTGAATTAGGGGCCACTTCTCCACCATAAACATATCAAACCTCTGGATGTGTCCTAAAATGAACAGAAGGGAAAGTATAAATCACTGTATGTTGGTGTAATTATGCAGAAACATGCTGTTAAGTCAGTAAAACTAATTAAATTACATCATTATACGTCTTAGAGACCCCTTTTCCACCGAGCTGGTTCCAGTGCTAGTTCGGAGCCAGAGCCTGACTTAGCACCAGTTCTTTGTGTTTACACCACTGATGCTCCGGCTTCAGGTGCTAAAAACTGGTGCTTAGCAAACCCCAACTCTTGGCTGGGCCAGAGCTAAACACTGAGTACGTCAGGGGCTGGGGGCGGGGTTATCGTGACCAACGATCAACGGTGGAAAGGGAAACACAAGCGGTAGTTTGTGTCCTTTTTCTCCAGGACGTCCCTAGTCTGATCAGATGTATTGGAATGACTCCCGGGACACACAAACGTTTTGCACAAACTGTTGCGCTGAAATCCGGTACAATTGTGTTGCGGATTCGCGGATGTGCCGGCAACGGGCAACAAGCGACCTCCGTGGACCTTATAAACATCCATCCATCCATCCATCCATTATCTGTACATTATCTGTACGCCGCTTAATCCTCTGGAGGGTCGCGGGCCGGGGCTGGAACCTATCCCAGCCAACTTAGGGCGAAGGCAGGGGACACCCTGGACAGGTCGCCAGTCCATCACAGCCTTATAAACATCTTTATAATAAAGATATACATAGATATTATCATCAACTTATTGCGTTTGTTTAACTGCTATGTAATCAATACAAGCGTAGACGTTTTATGGTGATGCAATGGTGTGGCTCCAACTTGGCTCCTTGCCAGTGGAAAAGCAAACAGGTTCTTAGGAGGAGGAACAAGATTTGAACCAACTAAGCACCGAACTAGCACCTGGTTCTTCTTGGTGGAAAAGCCCTAACTGAGACGTAATGTAACAGTGAAAACACGTGTAGAGAGTTAAACTGGAGATGAAAATGTGATAATGTGTACCTTGGGAGCTGAAAGGAACTCCGATGCGATAGCAATCCTGCACCATCGTCACAAAACTGGAGATTTTGAACTCCTCTGCTGCCTCTTCATCTTCATACTGTATATGGAGGTAGGTAGGAGAACATGGAAAGGGATTTAATCTCAAGGGTACAATCACGATTACAAGCGCTGCTGCAAAGGGCCCAATTTACAATTCACAGCAATGACACACATTTGGCAGTCACTACTACTACATGGGAGTTTTTAGAAGCAACACGAGACAGCAGGTGAGAGGAGGCGCAGCCACCTGAGCACAAATTGCAGGTTCGCTGCAAACAACTAGAACATGCTTTGATGAAAATGAATGCGCTGCGATAAGTGTGCAGTCTGTGTGTGGACAAGTGTTAAAACTGCAGCCAGGTGATGTCAACAGGCCTAAATAGTCTTGGTATGGTTCATGTGTCGAGCTGAAGCACGCAGGAAATGTGCAAAACAGGAATGATAGGTCTTGTAGGGGAGGAAAAGGGTTTTTTAACCTCTGCCTTTGTCATGCAGTAGAGATGCAGGTTCCTCCAGTGCGACACATAAGGCAGCAGGTAACTGTAGTTCAGCGGGTTGCAGTAGAGATGGACGCACTCGGCCTTAATCAGCAGGATCACATCTGGCAAGAAGACAAGTGATGGGTTAGATTACAGCTAAAGCAAGCATAAAAAAATGATTCAAAATGTAGAGATAAACACTCACCATCCAGCATTTCTTCAGGAAATTCCTCAACGACATGTTCCAGATTCACCTGGTTTCGTCCATACAGTCCGTAGAACAAGTACTTCGCCAGCTCAGTGCATCCTTCATTATATCTGCTGTCAATTCCTAAAAATATACAATAAAACAATAATAATTGTTAGCTTTGGCCATACAGACGGTTTAATTCACTGTTTGTTTTGAAAAGTTAACAATTAAACCAGTCTGTAATGACAGAAACAACATGTCTGTGAAGGTTCTCAGTCATCCAGGTCATGGTTATCCTCGTAGTTTCAATCGTAGCATCTGGACTTGGTTCAGTTTGTCGAAGACGTTCCACCTCTCATCCAAGAGGCTTCATCAGTTCTAAACTGACTGGTTGGGAGTTCCAGATTTTATACTCTTCAGGATCCAGTAACACTATTGAAACTCCAGTCTACTGGGTGAGTGTTGCCCCTCACCTTAGGTCATTCCCTCTCACAATGGGGTTCGTTAGGGCCCTTTGTGGCCAGGTGTGAAATGTTTCTGTTCTTCCTGGGTAAAGAATGTAAGACTGCATTGTACACAGGTGAGAGGTGATGTCTCAAGCCTCCACCTCTTATCAATGGTTAAACGTCTTCGAGCTAACTCAAGCAAGTCCAGATGCTACGATTGAAACTACAAGAATAATTATAAAACACATATTTTGAGGCCATTTCTCTTTTTTTTCCTGCTCTTCTGAGCCAGAAACCTCGATGTCAGTAGCACTCACATCCACCAAATTTTCCAGTTTTATTCCTGCCTATATTACTTAGCAGAAGGGTTTGTTTAAACATCATTCATAGCTTGATTTATAGAACATTTTATTCTTAAAATCATGGCAAATATTGCTTTTTTCTGATTGTACTGTATTTTCTAATTTATGGAGTGATAGAAAACCAGCTCTGTAAAAACATTTGGCTCTAATATGTCACCAAAAAGAGTTCTGTTTTGCAAATTGGTGCATTTTCTAGATGCATAAGGCATCATTTGCATATTTAAACATGTAATTTCAGAATAAGCAGTGTGTTTATTACAAGAAATCAGCTGGGGAAGCTTCATGGTGATATCTATTAGCTAAAAGTTTCACCCTCTTCACCCGTAGTGTCTCCCCTTACAGCATCACTTGTTAGTCTGGTATTTTTTGGCTCTCTTGTAATTTGTCTGCCCCCAATTAACTCCCTTGTGCAGCCGTTACACTTGCAGACAAAAAAGCAGCCTCGTGTGATGCTTGTTTACAGATGGCGAGGGAAGTTTCGAGTTGTGTTTCAGTCTCGGGGCTGGATTAAGTGTGCTCATGCGTCAGCCTGGCCTCCTTCATTACATTCAGGGAACTCCCTGACTGAGTCGAGACACACACAAGCATGCATTGCACACACAGCGAAACATGCAGTACTCTAAATAACTCCGATTAGGACTCCTGATAACTCTGGGGCAGCCCTCACCCCTTCTCCTCACATCCTTCCCCCCTCCTCGCTCTGTCTTCGAGGGGGCTTCAGTGTTCCCTCGGTGGATGCTAATCGGTGGCCCTCGGGGTCAACTGACTCGCACAAACGCACTATTATCCGCAATTTGGCAACGTGCTCCAGGCCGCCATTTATTAGGTGGCTGCTCCGTCCATTAGGACATGTGTTAAATTCTTTGTGTAACTCAGTTTGGCAGAGGGTGGATGTCACCGACTATATATAGAGCTCTCTGTGGAAGTGAGTTTTCCAGTGTTGGTGCTCGTTATATCAACTCATTCTGGGTTTCTCATCACTGTATATGTATTTATTTACATTTCTAATTGCTGTGGGAACATTTTGTTGTTATTGACGTCTATATATTGTGTGCACATATGTCGTGCCGGTGGGTGTGTCCGAAAAACAGCCAGTTTCCATCCAAGGCTCTGTTAATTATGTAACGCGGGATCGAGCATGCATCGACTATAAAAGGCAAAGATGAGGGTAGAAGAGGGTCATTTGGCTCGGAAAAAAGACATTCTTCCCCTCGACAGCGTTTTACTTCCCAGAGAAACAAATGGTGAGTGCAGATTTCTGTACGTACAACCCAAGAAAAGCATCCATCAGCCAGCTGACTGCAGAATGTTATTTTCTTCTATCCGTAGCAATTATTTCATATCTCTCTCCAAAGACGTAGGCCCGTCCGCGGTTTGTTTTTAAATTATAAACACTGGCTTGATGGTTGTTTGGACTTTTTAATTGGAGAAACAACAATAGAATGTCTAGGAACAAGAATGGTAGTTGGAGCACTATACCTGCCCAAGCTAGAATCCATATTTTAGCATTTAATACGCTTATACCAACACAATTTACTGATTAAAGGCACTACAGGAGAAGCTGTTTAATGTGAGTTGAGTGCCTTGCTCAAGGGAAACATGCAGGTTCTTGTCTTTATGATGAATCAGGGGGACAAAAATAAACCAGCAGGCCTCTTCAAAGTGATTAAATCCAATCCAGGTAGGGCTTGACATTAAGGCTGCTCGAAGGTCAAGTAGATTTGTTTTTGTCGGGCAAGTGGAAGAGCGATTTCCTAGCCCCACTAGACGAGTTCAGAGTAATTATCAGAAACGATAACGTGTATTCATATTATACACCAATCAGGCATAACATTATGACCACCTGCCTAATATTGTGTTGGTCCCCCTTATGTGGTCAAAAATGCTCTGAACCATTGGGCATGGACAAGAGGACCTCTCAGGGTGTCCTATGGGGTCTGGCACCAGGACCATGGCAGTGGATCCTTTGGGTACTCTGGCTTGTGCAGTGGGGCCTCTGTCAATCATCCTTGTTCCACTGCATCCTGTTGATGCTTGATCAGAATGGGGTCTAGGAAGTTTGGAGGTCAAATCAACATCTTGGGCAATTGTCATGTTCTTCAAGATGTTCCTGATTGGTTGATGTTGTTGCCATGTGGTGGGGTGCATTTTCCTGCGGGGGTAGGCCAGTGACATTTGGGATTGCCATTTGCATGAGGGAGTGTGCTTGTTTTGGGACTATGTTTATTTGGTCTCATAAACACGGATGTTAAAATCCAAGGTTTTCCAGCAGAACACCACATAGTACCAATATGATCAATGATATTCACTTCACCTGTCAGTGGTCATAATGTTGTGGCTGATCGGTGTATATATACTGCCGTGATGCTTAACATTTTGGCTTTGACCTTGTTATTCTCCATTAAGCTCTGCACAGGGTGTAATGATGCCAACAAGTGGATGTGGGGTGGAGCTTTTGCAAATGACAGCATAGCTTTTAGTTGTGGACGAGGTCAGCACATTATGGACATTCTAAACATTGGTATTATTATTATTGTTATATATTATTCTTGAAAGACTTACATATTGTGCCTTATTGCTAATGGTATTCTAAACACATGGTCCTGATGAAGAGAGGGCATTGGGCATCCCAGTTCTGGGGCTTCCAAGCTGCGAGTATTGAAGCTTCGACCGGGGTGGTGTTGGTGGGGATGCGCCTACAATAAGCTGATAGTCAAATCAAGTCTTTTTATTTGTCAATGCTGCAATATGTACAGGACATAGAGAGGATTGAAATTTCTGTACTCTACAAACCCTTGGTGCGGACAACATACATAGTTAGCCATGGTCGGTAACCTAACATTATACTTTGTGAGCTTTGAGGTTGCAGTTTTCAGATCATTCGTCATAGATCTGTGATATCTGACACTTAGCTTTTCTAGGCGTCTTCTTCAAAAGTTACTCCAGACCACAGATTGTATCAAGACTCATGACTTTTTCAACGTCTTGCTGTTTTGCTTCAGTTTTGTGTGAAAATCTGCCCAATTGTCCCAAACCAAATGGCGCGGAAAGGAGATTG
>OMNN01013811.1:6335-18786 GCA_900302755.1 Chromis chromis
CATGACCTGTATTTTGATATGTTTGATGTGTTGTAATGTGATGATGGCACAGATAAATTCCTGACAAATTAGTTGTCTGGGATAACATAAAGTTGAACTCCCTACTAATTTAAACTGGTGACCCTTAACACACTCAGGCTTAATATAAAATGCACTCTCCCTTTTTTAATGTAAAAAACAGTCTTTGTTTTCTTTTTCTTCAATTCTGAATACTTTTTATCGGTGACCTTTTCCCCTCTATCGCAGGGGAAGCCGTGTTTTCTATCCACTTATCGCAAATGATAAATTATAAGCTGCTTATGTGAAAGTGACATTGATCAATGAAGACATTAAATAGGCCTTAATGGCGTAGGAAGAGCACTTGGTTGTTTGCATTTGTTTAAAATGCAAGAAGGTCATAAATGTGGGCTGGTAACTCAGGTTCTCATTAGAGTGTGTTTTAATGAGGACCTTGGAACGGCATATAGATATTCCTGGTTTGGTCTCTTCCCAGTTGCAAAAACATTAACATGTGCAGAAACACACAAACACGATTATGCCTAATGCACACAACTCTTACAGTGTACTCAATGAAAATAAATGCCCTCAGTGAAATGCTTCTATTAGCCTAAATGAGTGTAAATTAAAAGTTATTAGACAGTAGGATAATGAGACAATGTTAGCGGGAAAATGTTTACCCGCGCTGATAACAAAAAGGTTTAGTAATTAGTTTTCGTTTGAATTTGCGGTTGTTTAGACATACAGTCCAGTACTTTTTTTTTTCTCCCTGTGGCTTTGTGCCTGTTTGTTTTTATTACCTGGCTTTGTGCCTATATGATAACGTCAGAGTCACTTAGGGGGGTAAAATATAGCGCATCCTCCCGTAGTCCCTGTTTTTTTGCACAGACTGAAAAGAGGGCAAGGAGCTGGTGCATGCATGTGCTTGAAAAGAAAAGGTGACACCCGTTGTGAGCGTGTGCCGCTGCATACTCTCCCGCCTCGTACCCTGTATAGAACACAATGTACATACGAGTTGTTTGTGGTATGTTATTATAGAAGGACATGTCTTTTTTGTTGCTCTGTGCAGAATCTCTCCCTGTGGCGGTGATCATCGGCATTGCTGTGGGAGCTTTCGTGGCCCTCATTGTCCTCATGGGCACCATCGGAGCGTTCTGTTGCACTCGCTCCCAGAGAAGTACGTCTCCTTTTCCCACGTTACACCCACTGAAGCATGCATGCCAAAGTACTGTATTATCCCAAAGCACACAAAAAATGTCCATCTATTCAAATGTAACTATTATAGTCATTTGAGCACATAAAAAAAAAAAGATTTGTACAGATTTGGTTGTACACAAATTTGGACTTGAGGTCTCTTTAAATATGGGGAGTCTATTTTTAAAAAAAACACACACATGCCTGAAAGTGAGATTCTACATCCTGGAACATAGTGTCACACTCGGTACAAGATGAAATCACTGGTTGAGATGGACATCTTTTTGTGGAGCAGAGATAGCCAGATTGTGATAAGGGCTCATTTCATGCAATCTCAGTCTGGCTGCATTCGCTTTTGAGGCTATTTACATCCTGCGCCATGTTCACTGCCACCCACCCATATACCAAGTGACTCAGGTTAGAGGCAGTCAGCCGCTGTCTCTATCCAAGAACCACACTGTGCTACTGGTCCCTTCAGCATGTCTATTGTCTGTATACTACAGAGGAAGCGCACCTGGTTATGCCCTCACTGCCCGTCTCCATCTGTGCTCACCAGAGAGAACTTGCAAGCAAAATTAAGACAGAAAGTAAGACTTTGTTATATGACAGTATAACATCAGCATTGTCCCAAACAGAATGAGCCACCGTGGAAAGGCTGTGTGAGATTGCATATATATGCGGAAAAAGATAATCTTGTGTTGGCAGGAAACAAATGATTAATAATGCTTTGTATTGTTTTTCGGGAAATGGGGGAGCTCTAACAAAGCAAACCCAGGGATCTTTTGCTAAATTCTGTAATTCTGCAAACAGCACTGGGGGAAATTATAATGTCAACAAATACAGAATGGTGTTTATCCAGCTTATTAAGATATACGTGTCATCTGTTTCTGCCAGATCTGAAAGGAGTCGTGTCGGCAAAAAACGACATCCGGGTGGAGATTGTGCACAAGGACCACAATGCGGCAAGAGAAAACGAAGAGCACACCTCCATGAAACAGCTGATGGTGAGTGTGAGTGTCGCAACGTACTACTTTCCACTTCTTCTTCTTGTTTCTGTTTTCACAAATAACATCTCAACATGTTTTTTTCTTTTTTGCATGTCCTTTTAAAGCTGACAGTTCCATAATGAATGCACTCTGCTATTGGTATTGCTATTTTCTGTGGAATACATTATTTCATGAGTAATGGAAGAACAGGAAGGCATGCAGATTGTATATGTGCCATATGTAGTCAATGCACAAGGTTTATATTTATCAACATGATGCCACTTGTCCTATGAGCAGAGCAGACCCCAATACATTTTAACTATGGAGATGCTGATGCATACTGGGTAATCCTACAGTGGGTGTACTTCTGTATCTACATGCCTGCTAGACACACAAAGCACTGTTTCCTCTTTTGAGCTCTACCAGTGTTTTGGTTTTCATGCAGTTTGCCCCAGGGCTGGACTATTTGTAGTTAGAGCCTTTGGATTACATTTTCTTTCAAAATACTTAATACAGTCGGCACTTGATGTTAGCGCATGGAAATGAGCTTAGCTACCTCGCAAATCTGCATTTTGTAAAGATAAATAAAAGATATTCATGGATAAATTATTAATGCTCCCTGCCAGCCCCAAGTGAAGGTGAAGCATGTCTGACTGATATTAAAAAAGGAGAACAAGTGATAAAAGTTAAACCCATCCATCTCAAAATGTTTTTTTTTTCTCACTCTGAGTGGGAGAGTTTCAGAAACTACACAGACTCTTAATATACTTTGCTTGATTTTCTATGTAGGTTGAGCGAGGAGAGTTCCAGCAGGAATCTGTTCTGAAGCAGCTGGAGGTATTACAGGAGGAAGAGAAAGAGTATCAGCACATTAAGGTACGACTCGTTTACAGTGACAGCGTGAAGGCAGGAATGCAGCAGAACAGGAGTAAAAGGTGGAGAGAGAGAGGAGAGAGAGAGAGAGAGAGAGAGAGAGAGAGAGAGAGAGAAGAGAGGAAGAGAGAGAGAAAACGCCTTTGGGGCAGATGGTGGTCTTCAGCTCCGGAACCAAAATAGCTGAAAAGCATTAATCCCTCCACTGCTACACATGATTTTTCCAAAGATAAGTCCAGAGGCAAAAATGATTCCTGTTATAGGTCTGATTTTAATAATTAGTTTCTCATCCAAGGTGGTACAAGAAATCAGAAACTGGTCGGCCCTTAAGCTGTTATTCCAGTTTTTATTTATACCTTATGCACATAGATGGGAATGGGCTGTTATAAAGAGCATGTAGGATGGGAAGAAGTGCTCTTTTAGTTCGCCTGATGTTTATGTCTCAGATGCTTTTCTCAATTTGGGTTGCCTTTTGCAAAAATCTTTTATGCCTTAAAGAAGCATTCTGCTCATATACTTTAAATGGTTTATCTGATGTCCACTGATCAGCCACAACATTAAAACCACTGACAGGTGAAGTGAATAACATTGATCATATTGGTACTATGTGGTGTTCTGCTGGAAAACCTTGGATTTTAGCATCCATGCTGATGAGACTTAGACACCCAAATAAACATTTTCCCAGAACAAGCACACTCCCTCATGCAGATGGTAAATCCCAGATGTCACTGGCCTACCCCTGCAGGAAAATGCAGCCAACCACATGGCAAAAACATCAAACAATCAGGAACATCTTGAGGAACATGACAATGGCCCAAGATGTTGATTTGACCTCCAAACTTCCTAGACCCCATTCTGGTCAAGCATCAACAGGATGCAGTGGAAAAAGTTTGATTGACAGAGGCCCCACTGCACAAGCAAGGATACCCAAAGGATCCACTGCCAACGTCCTGTTGCCAGACCCCATAGGACACCCTGAGAGGTCCTCTTGTCCATGCCCAATGGTTCAGAGCATTTTTGACCACATAAGGGGGACAAAACACAATATTAGGCAGGTGGTCATAATGTTATGCCTGATCGGTGGATATTTTGTGCATGAAAATTAAATTTGTTTTAAGCTATAATGAAGATAAAGTCAGTCACATTATTGTGAATTCTCAACAGAACTGCTGGAAGCCACAAAGACAGCTGCACGGCTTTTCTGTAAGATCGCCAAATATTCAAAAACAAACAAACCTGTTAATTCCCCATGTTGCTGTATTACTGAAGACCTCTGGTCACAGCAGAAATCTGAACAAAAAAAACACAATGGGATTTTATTGCATTGTAGGTGCTAATTTGGAGGAGACAACTAGGGATGCACGTCACTGAATCAAAATTAAATATCAGCATCAGCCCAAAATGAACACTGACAGGCTTATAAGATGATGCTGACTAATGCTCAACCCTGTTCACGTTGGTGATCATAAAAGAAGCATATTTTATGTCTGCATCTGCCAGCTGGCCAACACGTTAAGAGTTGGCATACTAATATGTCGTTGCACTACATCAGGAGACTCCTGATGTTCTCTGCAATTAGAGTGGGAAGAGAAAAAGTGCATATGTCGATATGGAGATCGGCAATCAGACAAAAAATGACTCGGAAAATATCAGCGTGTCAGATATCGGCAAAAATCCAACCGTGTGCGTTTCCACTGGCAAACATGTCAGTGACAGTTCTGCAGAAAATCACTCGCCACGTTGTCTCAATCACACTCTGTCCATATTAACCCACACGGTCACTCTGTTCATCAGTGTAGTCTTCACAGCCACCTACGGTACGCGGCTAATTTTAAACACATCACCACTTATTAAGCGGTGACACCATCAGAATGTGAGAAAGACAAAGTGAGAGGCAGAGCCCAGATTCAAGCCTTCTAGTGGCAGGTAACAAGAGACAATGATGCTATATTTAGAACCCTGATATATGACTCTGACCCCAGGTACTTCATCCACTGTTTGATCAGTGGCATCCACTCTATAGTACGCGTGTAGATCCTTTTGATATCATTACTCCTCCTCTCTAATCCTTTTGAATTTTATACGCGGCCTGGTTTTGTACATATAAATGACTAAAATGTCAGTGTGGCCAGATCCAACCCAGAGTGTCTTATTCAGGGAAGCCAAGATTCAGTGAATGTAATAAAGCTGACTTCAGTGCTATTTATTGCTGCCTACCCATTTACATGGCAATGAATGGATCAGTCGGTACAGACGAGGCACTTTCACTTCTCCCATCGCATGTGAAGGCACTTAACCACTTGTAACTCTTGCAATAAATGATCCACACACAATTTTGCAGATTGTACAGATTCTTGTATCAAAGCCCTCCTCAGTTCCTGATAGGCCAACTTCAAGAGAAGGACGGCCACTATCTCTTCTATGTGCTTAACAGTTTTTCTACTGTTCTCACACCGGCTAAAATTGAAATTTGCCATTCAAATGAGTCAATTATTCATTGTTTTCTGCTGTGTTCGTACTGCTGAACTGAATGCCTCTGATTTTTTATTAGTTCAGTCCCGCTTCCTACACAGAACTGCCAAAGCAATTTTCTATAATTTTTGATATAAGTAATAGATTATGAGTAAAAATCAAAGTCCTACATGTTTTTTTTGTTTTTTTTTGTTAAAAGTCAGACCACAGACAAAAAAAAGAATAAATCACTCTCATTAGCAATTTAATAAATAGTCTTATGTTGTGAATCCATCAAGATTTAAATGGATTTAGTCAGAAATACACTGTTGTGTGTTGTGTGAAGAGCAGGGCTTGTTATTCTTTAAAAATAAGTAGAGACCACTTGTCCGTCCGTTGCAACAAAGACTGTCAACACTTCTATAAGCTGCTGTTGAAGTTCCTCATATATGTGGTGCAAGTGTTTACTACCCCTTAAGAAGAACCCCTCTCGGTGCTCTTCATGTAAATGCACGAGTAAATCAAGCACAGCGGATTATCTCAGCAGGTGTTTACTCCACCTCCGACCTGCATTCTTGTCAGCAAGACTTAAGATGAATTCTCACTCTGCAATTTGTAGTTAGTCAGAGATGGCATCGCTGTTCTGACCCTGTATGAACACGGAGATAAAGGTTGTTGTCCGTTCAGACTTTGCACGTAGCTGGAGCTTGTCAGTGTCATGGAAACAGTCAGTCCTGCTCATTTGTCCTTTTGTCCAAACTATTGTTGGCATTGGCTCCCCAGAGTGTGTTTCTGTTGTGCTTGCCTGCTTACCTGCTCCCTCTGGGGCCAGATTTTTTGATCCTAGTTAATGACAGCGTGCATGAGGCGAGAGCAGAGGGGGGGACTGAACAAGAGATAAAGGCCAGACTCAAACAGTCTCCCTGTCAGCTGTCTGATAATGACAAGCATAACGAGGCTCCTCTCTCAGGTTGTCTCTCTCATTTCCCCATTATGAGCATCCTTCTTTTGGGATTTGCCACCATGCTCACTATGCTTGACATTCACATCCATCCACACAAGGACATGAAAAAACATACGCATGCCCTAACTGGACCCTTAGCAACAGCACGGTGCCTGCAGCCGAGCAGACAAACAAGTGGCGCAGCTGTAGCCTAAGAAGCCATTTCAGTGCATACATGAAATTACAGACACTACAGTCCATTAAGGGCCAATTAAAGCTGGTATGTGAGTGAACTTTGCAGTGACACATTGGATGCCAAACTATGAATCATCAAGGCCCGCTTAATTAGCAAGAGACATGTTTTTAAGGTTAGTGCAAGGGCTGACTAAATCCTAGCACTAAGTGTTTTTTTGTTTTCCTCATGATGTACACAGCAGACTGTTTTCTTATTCATTCAGCAATTTGAATGGTAATTACTGCTAGTTTGACCTTGGCTCCTGTTGAGCTTTGAGAAGAATGCAGGTAAATGAACATAAACAAGGGGATTGTGTTCTGTGTTCCTCCTATTTTTTCTGTGTTAATTTGGTTTTTTATATAGTCTAGGGAGAAAATGCAAAACATGTTACAATGATGGTAATAATATTCCGTCACTGTGTTTTCAATAGGACCCTACAAACGGCTATTACAGTGTCAATACCTTCAAGGAGCACCACACGCCTACCATGGCAGGGAATCAGACCACGGAGGTGAGGAATCCCACCAACACAGGTACCCTGGGCAAGCAACGGGTACCGACAGGCATGTCCTTCACCAACATCTATTCCACTCTGGGAGCAGGTCCCAACCGCCTGTACGACTACAGCCAACGCTTCGTGCTGGGCATGGGCAGTAGCTCCATTGAGCTGTGCGAGCGGGAGTTCCAGCGCGGCTCGCTCAGCGACTCCAGCTCTTTTATCGACACGCAGTGTGACAGCAGCGTCAGCAGCTACAGTAAGCCGGACGGCTACGTGCAGTTCGACAAAGACAGCAAGGCATCAGCCTCCTCGTCCTCCCACTATTCCCAGTCCTCCTCGCAGAACTCAGACCTCACCCGGCCCCTCCAGAAGCGCATGCAGACCCACGTCTGACCTCTAGGGAGGGAGGGTGTTTGACCGGGGTGTAACAAGCAGCCAGGATTGTAAAACTGTGAAGGAATCAGCTCCCAGGAGCCCCTGAAGTAACAATGTGTTTCCTATGGATGCATGAAGATGCTGGGGCTAGTGGGCTTTAATGCACCGTGTGACTTGTTTAGACTTCTCAATGTCCCAAAAAGTGGATCAAGAAGCCTTATAATTCCCTCATGCTTAACTCATCAACGTCCTCCTTTTTTTAACCCGTAATACAAATGTGCCACAGAGAGGTTATTTGCCAACACAGACACTCCACAAGTTTGGAATTTCAGCTCTCAGTCTTCGGTTTCTGCAGTGAGATTGTTAGCAGATCAGAGGGCAGGAATACAAGGCTTGGTGTGACAATCAGCTCCCCTGGCATGGACCAATTTTGCTTTTTGAAGATTGTCATTCAGAAAAACTGAGATTGTTGTTATGAGCGTTGAAGCACTCAGCACAAACTGCCTGATAATGAGTGCGAGCCAATGTCCTGCTGCTCTCTTGTAGTTTGAAGCACAAAAATGAATGTGCATGTGGTTTTTAGTTGTTAAAGCGATAACTTTTCTCCCACTCCCACCTTCCCTTCAAACACTGTATGTTAAGCGTGGCTTGTTGAAACTCGTCCCCTGTGTAGGTGGAAGAAAACTTTCTCCATGTGCCCACAGACGTCTCAGACGCTCAAAAGAACGGCTGTTTTTCTCTCCACAGCTGTATCTGGGCCACAGAGCTGTGCAGATAAAGAGGGGCTGAGATCTCATTTTAAATCCCTGAGTCATTATTTTTCTTTGACACTCTGCGATAAAAGAATATCAGTGTACATATGTGACTGTAATTTCTTTTCTAGCGTCTAATTTCTGATTCTGATTTCCCTCATGGATGACTCTAAATGAGACATGAGCGCCTCTTCTTGTCCATATCTACTTTGCCTTGAGGGTCTGTTTGAACTGGGTCAATACAAACTTTGACTGAGATAGACGTACACTATCAGCTCCTCTGTTGATGGGGAGCTGCATCCGCCATGGTGTTACCTCACCAAATCCAGCTCCAAGGCACGCAGCAGGAAAGCCCACAAACTACGACACGTGTTGTGCTTGTGAGTTTCTCCTCCTAACACCACAGATCATCAACAATATACTTGAGGGTACCTGCTGAATGAAATGTAAACATTATATTTTTAGCTTCTTATCGTGTGGTTATCCCATCGCTATTGTCAATATCACTGTGGACGCTGGAGCTTAGTGCATCCTGACTGTGTACCTACTTGTGAACGTGCTGGTCATTAAGGGACATGACAAGCAAAATTTTAGAAACTGTGTTTTACTTTGCTGTCTGCTATTCATTTTATTTTTATTTTTTTGACTACTGTGGAGCTGATGGTGGCAAGCTAATGCTTTTCAAGTGCATCATTTTTGTTTTGTTTTGTTCTCCACTGTATGTGACACATATATGGAATTGGATTTATTATTCAATCACTGACGCTGTATTTGTTTTAGTTGAGAGTAGAGACAGAGAGTAGTGATTTAACTTGCAGCTACACAAACACTCGTGGAAATTTCAAAGCGAGCCTGTTGTCGAGAGCGTCATGGTCATGCATTGTGCATGTTGTGTGGCAGAAAAACAAAGCGGTGACCGGAGAGTTTTGCTGTTTTGTAGTACAGAACACTTTGGAATTCCAAATTCCAAATTTGTGAATTGCACATACTGTCAAGCTATTGGGTAAAAGGATTTTATCTTTTACCCTTGATGCTACCACACACCTGGACGCTACCACATGTTGCTACGAATCTTAAGCTGTGATAAAGCAGGCTAGGACTGATAAGGGCAACTTTTTTTTTACAGTAAACATAAATCCTTTCTGCAACAGCTGCGGTTACACCATGCACTACACTTCATTTGATTCTAGCCATCAAAAGACTCTTATGTCTGTGGACTTTCAAGGTCTATTCCAGCCATTCTTTATAGAATCCGCCTGTTTGTTATTTGATCAGTTCTTTAATAGATAAAGGGGAGTTTCTTGGGAAAATAACAGCAAACGGCTGTAAAACAGGACTCAGTGGTTCACAATGTCAGTGTCAACTTCATTATATCAAATCAAATGTAAACATAGGAAAAATATCTTATCAGGTAGTTTTTCTGTAAGTAGTGCAGCAGTCAATTGGGATGATCCTGTGTGAGCTTGGAACTATGAAACTATGAAATCTGCCTCTCAACCCATGAAAAAAAACCAAGCACGGTATTTTTAACAAAAGCAAGTTGTTGTTGTAAGCACTTTACATATGATTATATTCAAGGCATTTGAATGGGGTTTTCCACTTGAGTGGCAGTGGTTTGGACTCTAATTTTACAAATGGATTGGCGCCCATTGTACAGCTTAAGACAAAAAGCTCTGTTTCAACGCTGATAATCCAGCTTGGCACTTAGCAGACTGTATATAAATCTCTAATGCTGTCTTTCTCTGTATATAATTTTTTCCTGGCTTTTCTTTCTTTCTCATTCAGATTTCACTATATTAGAGCTCAACAAATCCACATGGCATCAAAACTGTACAGACAGACAATCATTTTCTCTTTGTTTCCTTTCCAAAAATTTCATCAACCTTGCTTGTTTCTCACAAATTACATGAAAGGCTTGTGTGAGCAGTTTTCTCTTCCCCCGGATCTCACAGGGAAAACTGACATTCTGTACACCGAGCACACATGAGGCTATAGGATGAGAAGCCGAGCTTAGCTGGGACAGCTTTGAAGTGAGATGCAGTAAGAGGTTATTATACTTTCAGCCCCTCTGAGAGATGCCCAGATGCCCAGAAATATATTGCATTTGGCACCATGATTACTGTCAAGTACGTCTGTGCCATTTTTTTATTAATTTTTTTCTGAGCATTTATGAGTGTAGGAATAAATTCTTCACTTGATTCAATTATAATGTGATCTAGTTTGCACGGGAACGATGTATTTTTCATTTACATCATTTTACATCGACGGCATCAGAATTCAGAACTGTTCAGAACGTCATCTCCCTAAGAACAAAACAAATTTGCTGTCCTGTCCAGAGGGTCCACTTCCCTCTATCTGATGCAGCTTCTGCACTGACCCAAACATAATGCATTTTCCCAGTCCACAGAATCTGCACACTGCACAGCAAACAGATAAATATTTGATAGGCCAGCCTTCTGTCCCACCCCACCCACACCCACACACCCCCGATGGCAGCGGCTACAGTGGGCAGGAGAGCACCACCAGGATGTGAGTGCCATGTCAGTCTTTGGGAATCAAAGCCCATGTGGGGACAGAGTCTGCCCCGCTCACCTGTGGACGCCTCGCCGGCTGGTGCTGGCGGCGCCTGTTTGCCTGGCTACAAGCACTGCACAGATGCCAGGGCATAACAGATGAATAAACACAAAGACCCGGAACAATTACAAGGGGTTGCTGCCCTTTCCTGATAAAACACAGCAACCCTTTCGGAGCAGAGGATGTAGGGTAGTCTATTATTCAGAGATGCTAAAGACAGGCCTGTAATACACTGGATAAGAATATTTCTAAGGTGAGAGACAGAGGTTATGAGCAGTGTGAAGTGAAGACTAGCTGGTAGGCATTTGTAATGGCCTCTCTGTCCACTTGTTATAATATATTTGTTTACTGCACGCACACACAAAAAATGCTCAGTCTGGCACTGGAAAAAATAAAGATAAAGACATTGAGCATTAGTACTGTTTATATCTGACCTACGCCTGCAAAGGGTTGCTTACATGAGCCTATTTGAAGTCTCCCTCTGTGTATGATAGGTGTTACTGTCCGTGATGGAACACATTAGAGAAGATGCCATTTGAAACATTGAATTGATCATAATAAGCCTTTCTTAACAGTGTAAATGCTTTCTATCACTCTGTTTCTCTCTTTCTCTCTCACTTTTTTTTTTCTTTTTCTACCAATCAATACCTTGTTAGTACTTTAATAACATACAAGTGTAAGGCCTGGACTAAAGAGTATTTACAAATAATTCTCGGAGTGTGCTCCATCCTGCAGGGCACACTGTTAATCAGCGTGGTTTGTTTTGCAGCATACAGTGTACAATAAGTCACATAAGAAAACTGAAGGAATGACAGAAAAGCCTTTGACAGTCAAACGAGTACACGTCGCCGTGATGGATGGAATTGTTCTGTACTCCAAATGATGCAAAATAGTTGCAAATACTACACGACACAGGTCTGAAAAAAGAATTTGTATAAATAGTGAACCATAAACATACAGTAATTGTAATAAAAAGACGACTTGTAAATGCTTTCGGGTGAACCACTATTTTCAGGCAGTGGCCCTCTGTATCTAAGAAAAAAAAAGAAAAAAGGTTGTATTTTAACTGTACTGGTCTGTGAATCTATGATGCTTTTGCTCTGTATATTTGGAGAATAAAACTGATGTTTGAGTTTGTGTTTATTTTTGCACTCGTCTGTGTCAGTGGGAACGAACGGGCGGATTTGCGAGCCAGATTCACATGGGTCGGTTCTGGGACCGCATGAACAGATAGTTTGCTTAGAGCTACAGTAGATCATTTAGAGAGAGAGAGAGAGAGAGAGAAAAAGGGTTCACTAAATAAGCCCTCACAGTCAGTTGTTTTGCTTTAGTATGTTATGCATGCATAATAAAATAGTAATAATATTTATTTATTTATTTAATGACAAGAATTTGTCAGAACCCTTAAAATATACATTGGGTTCAGGGTAAAACATAAATAATGAATCGCCCAAGTGAGGCTCCTCTACAATACCATAACACAGAGTGAAAACAGTGCACCATGTTCCTATACTGTACATAACAACAACACAAACATACACAACCATCCTAATGACCCTACTTTGCTCAGTC
>OMNN01013823.1:2568-15867 GCA_900302755.1 Chromis chromis
AGGGTTGTGACAAACCCAGTCAGTTCATGCTCACAATGCACATGTGCTTCATTCCGCGGGGAGGTGAGGTGCAGAGTCTGACTCCCTTGCTCCTCTGGCCTGCTATAACCCTCAGGCCAAAGTGTGACACTAGCAGTCTCAGATGGGAGTGCATGTCAAGTGTGCAGCGGAATACCCCAGGTGCCAAGGAGGATGTAAGTGCCCTCAAGCATAACTAGGAAGCCTGCGAGGAAGCTTGTTCTATTGATAAAGCGACTTGGACCGGGCTGTTGTTTAACGTAGCATCCTCAATAAGCCTTAACCCATTCCGGCATACAATCATATATTACTAGAGCCCTTTAACTAAAATGCTGATTCCACACGACGTGGTCTCTGTGAGAGTGGGACTGGGAACAGAAGCCTATGGATTCCTTGGGGACTACTGGCAGCAGTGTTTTACATCAAAAACAATTAAGGCTAAATAAAACAGGTTTTTACAACTGGAGTCAAACCTTTTAGCGATTTATTGTGCATGCAGGCGTACAAAGGAAAAAAAAAAAAAAAACACAACACTGCAACATGAAACACTCCCAAGGGTGTCAGAAGTTTAAATGCAAAACAGTGAAAACAGCACAAACCGTGCTGGTTTAAATGCGCGTGCCCTGCAACAGCCAATAAAAAAAGCTGTCAAACAGAAGTGTAAGTCATAAAAACACTGTTTTAAAAGCTATTATTGGAAATTATGGCCAGACTTCAAAGTTATAGTTTTAAAATAAATGCATACTGTAAAGCTTACAGTAGGCAACAAACTGTACAGTGATGTGTTATCCCATTCATCATATAGTTATCAGTGTCAGCATTGAGATTTTATATTTCTGTGATCCAGGTTTGTGATGCTTCCTACATGTCCTCTGTTTGACATGATCATATGGGGAACTCCATGGGCACTGCAATAGTTGGCGGATACTGTAAGTGCGACGAGGATTAGCACCTCCCTCTGAGGCCGCGGTCGCCTAATAGAGAATGTTGGCCCGTCCCATGCGGCTGCTTTGTAAGTCAATGAGTCTGAATTTCATTTCCCAAAATGTCATAAGGGGGCACTGAATGTGTGAGTGTGTTGATTAAACCCCAATTTTAATCCATGGAAAACTGGGCCAAAGCATCAGTGAAAGATCGTGATGGAAAAATACATTATTCAAGTCAAGGTTATGTTATTTTCTATTTGATGTGGTGAAGAGGTGTGTAGGAATTCAAGGAACAGCCCAGCATTTTCAGAAAGGCTCTTGTTGGCCATCAAACCTCTAGTCAGGTGTGAAGATTGATATGAATTTCATCACTTGTGTGTCCAGATCAGAAATCCAAAAACCCAGTTACCAGCTGTTCAGGTATGTAATAAATAATCAATATCCAAACCTGAACCCCAAAGAAACTGAATAATTCTGTGTTTTGTTGAAATAATTATCTTCATGGAAATGCTTGATTTGTAAGCTCCACTGTGTTTCCTTCAGAAGAATCAGAAGAATCAGAATCAGAGAATCAGAATAAAGAATCTTACACACCTTCAGAACCTTTTTGAGAATCTTCCCCACATTCACACTGCTGCCTCAAAAGAGCACTTAACCTTGTGTGACATTACCTAAAAAAATAAAACAGGAACAACAAGCTCTGTGCTTCTTCTCCACAGATTATTTGACGAAACTCAACTTTATCTTGACTAAGGTTTTTTTAAGCAGTATTACTGTCACGGACTGAAACTATGCTTTCTCAACCCTTGTTGGATGATTAATAGTCCGTTCTGGCACTTTGGATTGCATGCCCACGGCACCCATCATGGGGAAGTGGCTTGTGTCCCATCAGACACTGGAACACTGTGTTCTGACAGGAGACAAATCTGATTTGACGTCAGATGTGATATTTAAGGCGAGTCATCCCCACTGTAATTTACAGGCGGCATAATTAGACTTGCGCGTTTCAAAAATGTAATATTCTACCGTCGCAATAAAAACAACTATCCAGCCTTGCAGACAAATTCTAAAGGTATGCTTTTTGTATCAACTGTTAAGTTTGGCCATTATTATTCCTGCATTTATATTTTCACAGCTAATTCTTGACAGATATGGCATGTGGGTGTTGTACTTCATTGTCTCACAATGTCACTCTTTTGAAATTTAGACCCTTAGAAAACTAATTTCAGACCACTTTTTTTTTAATACCCAGTGGCTGGCTACAGCTACACCATAGGACACCATTATTCCATAATGCAAATGCTTTCAATTGACAAGGTTACAGTTTTCACTTGTGACTGTTGCAGTATTTTGTGTGACATTTTGTAAAATGTGTGGGCTGCTTATCTTCAGTGTGGAAAATATTCAACTTAAACTAAAATCATTTCTAATGTTGACTAAAGTCCTTCTACCATGTTGCAACTGTTTGGAGAGAGGAACAAGGTCATTATAATTATTATACAAGCAGCTATAGCCTTGTGCATAATGACCTGGTTGCTGCATTGTGTATGGCTGATTTATCCAGCTAACAAAGAAGCGTGATCATAAGTTACACAGGACTTTGAGTCACCTGCCCATGCTATTGCAAATCCCAGAGAAAAGCAATGCTTTACAAAAGATTCAAAACATTGTATCGTCCCTAGGTATTTCTGTGCTGCTTTATGTGTCCATAGCTCAACCCCAGAATAACTAAAAGGTTTAACAACCAAATCTGCCAATTATGTATTGAGAATTTACAACACTTTGGTGCTTATGTTACTCTCTGAGTCACTGGTGTTACTTTCTGAGTCACTGATGTTCTCCAGCAGTGCTGCCTCCTGTGCTGAGTTGAGAAACAAAAAACAAAACAAACAAATAAAGTTTGTCATCACTCTCCAGCAGTCAAACCACATGAGAACAAATACTGAATTATAATATATAGTAAACCTACAGTGTATGGACATATTTGAAATTAATGCACTGTGCTACTTGAATAACTACCACCACTGTTAATCAGGAAAACTGAACAAAATAACCTTATTCTGCTGGCTCCCAATATGAAAAGGGCTCAAGGCATGTCAGCGCCCCTTTACAAGACTGCTTTATGATACAAGCAGCACCACAGGAGATTGTCAGTCTTGGGCTGCTGTTGCTTTGTACTCTTGCCTTTTGAAAGAGAAATTGTTAAATGCAATCTGGCAAGCCAATGCTACATCCTTAGAAGTCTCCCTTGGTGTTTTATTTGACAGTGTCAGTATTAATGACTTTTTTTTTTTTACTGGTAAGTTAGAGAGAGAACATTAACTCTTCCTGGGAAGAGGACTGAAGCTGTCAGACTTAGTTATTCAGCTGACTGAAACACAACCCTTCAATATAAATTAAAATGTATAGTACAAAGTCCCTTGGAAGCTCAAAAAGCTGTCACATGCAGTTGCACTTAAATGAATGGCGTTATTAAGTTCGACCAACAAATATATATATACTGTATATGTATAAAATAGGAAGCTGTATGCAGTATCTTTGATGGAGACTGTTAATTGAACTTTATTAACTGTGAAATATGGCTACATGCAAGCAAAGAACATTCATGGTTACAGAAGTATTACCTTAGAGTGAGAATAGTGTATAGATTGTGTGGTTACAGGGACGGCAAGTTAACTCTTCTTGAGTTGTGTTCTAACATAATCCTCAGACTGTATCACAGCCTGCTGCTCTGGAGAGATGCCTATAGGTAGTGTTACTGTAGCCTGTGGCTATGTACTGTATGGGTTTTTGGAAGCATCCTATATTTCAGGAGATTTTGTGATGCTTGAGACACAGTTATCATATTCTGATTGCATTTTCAGACGTGCAAGTTGAATAATATTTCAATCAAATATAAATCTTGTTAAATCATAGCATTTTATTTTCTCATACTTCAGAAAAAGAAATTAGCTGGAATTGGATATGCTAAAAATGAAGTAAAACTCTATGTGAACATTGCATAAGATAGTCCTCATCATTCTTATGTATTGCAAGAGATTGAATCAGGCCAGATCAGGGTCAGTCTGAATGGCAGTGGTCCTGATTTTCTGCTTAGCTGTGTGTGAGCTGCAGCAACATAGACAGACAGGGGCTACCTTAGTGTTGCTGTGAAAATGTATGCAACCTGGTCTTGGCTTAATCAGTTTCTGCATAACCTAGAGCTGTGTTAGCAAACTGAAATACAGTTTCCTCTACTCTAAAAAAAATTGAGTTTGGCTTATTTAAAATTCTAAAATTTTCATTTGTAATTCCCTTTAGACTGTTGTTTTCTCCCTTCAAACATGGTCATGTCCCAGAGGCTTATCATTGTTGGGTTTCCAGGCTGACATCTATGAATGGTGCAGACGTTTAAATGTGCCCTCGGCCTCCTCCCTGGAGGATCAGCGGCATGGGTCACTTTGATCTCTCGGTCCCTGTCTTTCAAGTTTCCTACCTTGTGTAAAATGTGCCTTATCAGACAGAGGGAGGGTGTTGGAGGGACAGAAAGAAAACCACGTGCATTACTGCTTGGACAGCAAATTTCTGGCTAATCCCCTGAACCATGCCGATAGCAAGGCTACCAGTGCATCATTACTCTTTCATGTGTCGGGCAAGCGGCTAGGTTGTCATCACAGACAGAGAAAGTGTCAAAGTGGATGTTTACATCAATAATTAAAACTGAGGGCTCGGAGAGTTATAACGGCTGAGGTTCGGGTTGATGTTACCCTTTAATATTTCCTACAGTTTGTCCCTGAGACGTCCATTACCAACACATTTCCCAAAGTGCTGGATTGTTGATGCACTGCAGCTTGTGATACAAAACCTAAAAGGATAGTGGAGATGTTCTTGCTGCTTATTTTAGATTCTAAAGTTAACCTAAAGTACCAGGTGTAAATTGGAAGTTATGTTATGCTAGAAATGTTCATTGGCCTGTTAAGCCCACACTAAGAGGAAAGGCTGAATGGGGCTTCCTAGTCGCCGTTGATGCAACCACCTGCAAATTAATCTTTGACTACATCATTTTGGCAAAACATGATTGCAAAAGTTAAAAATGGTTAAACGTTTCCCACTTTCCACAAGTTCACACAGTTCTCTGGGGTCTTAAATGTCAAAATGTGGAAATGTATCTGACATGCTTTGATCAAAATACCACAAGGATCAACCACCACATCCCCAGTCTCACTCTGTCTAAATGGCCCTTTTTCACTTGACAACCACCCCACCACCTTGTTCCACTGGTTGTGCCGATATGAGGTCGGCTTTGCGCTACTATGGCAACTGTCAAGCGTTAACCTTTTCTGACTTCATTCTTGGATGTTTGCAGTATGAGGTAAGTGAAAGGGTCTGAGACTTAAACCAATTATAACCTTAAAGTCGGATAACTTGGAAAACGATTCAGTGTTTTCTGAAAGTGTTGGGACATGCCTACTGGAGTCCAAGGCAAACTGCAATGTCATCTGTGTAGAGCATAAGCTTATGTGTAGAATCGGTAATTCAAATTAATGAAGCAAATTCTCATTGTTTAGGTTCTTCTAGATAACTGCTGTAAGAAGTTCGAGAGCTAAGCAGAAAAGCCCTGATGGCAGCTCCAACCTTGATCCCTATACCAAGTAAATAGGATAAGATGTGACCATTTACTTCTATAGCCTTTGGGTCTTTATAAAGCATTTTTTATCAGTTTTATAAAGGTCTGGCCAAACTGAAAAGCTCTGAGCATGTGAAATATGTGAGTCTCCATTCTATCCTATCATATCAAACTTTCAAGCTTTCTCAGAGTCAAGTAAGATAGCTGCTGCTGGTTTGTTTGAGTCCTGCACAAACCACTAATATGTGGTTTCAGCTATCAGAAGAATTTATATGACTAATAAAGCCCACTCTTTCTGGATGGAGGAGTGACCGGCGTGTTTTGTCTTATCACTCAGATGGCAGTCGACAATCAACTGAGCTCTTATTAAACTTATTGGGTGATAACTTTTGCAGTCAGTTGGGTCTTTGTCTTTTTCTGCACTAATGGGATAATGGCTTGCTTTTAAAAAACAAGATAATCTATCAACTTCAAATGCCTCTGCAGGCACATTTTTTTTTAGAAATGGTGAGAGGATTTCAGTATAACATTTAAACAACTTAAAACCATAAGGAATTTAAAAGTCAGCTTTTCAAGATGGTGCTGGTGTTATAGAGGTGTTAACACAGCTGGCTATCACTTCCTGCCTCTCTGCCCTGAGAAATCCTCAGGGATGGTGATCTTCAGCACCTTATCTACACATGAGTTAGGATCCTTGAAAATCTTCTAAAAGTTGTGGTCTACCGATCTGCCACAACAGTATGACCACTGACAGGTGATGTGAATACTATGTGGTGTTCTGCTGGAAAACCTTGGATTTTGGCAATCATGTTGATGAGACTTAGACACCCAAATAAACATTCCCTCATGCAAATGGAAATCCCAAATGTCACTGGCCTACCCCCGCAGGAAAATGCACCCCACCACATGGCAAAAACATCAAACAATCAGGAACATCTTGAGGAACATGACAATGGCCCAAGATGTTGATTTGACCTCCAAACTTCCTAGACCCCATTCTGATCAAGCATCAACAGGATGCAGTGGAACAAGTTTGATTGACAGAGGCCCCACTGCACAAGCCAGAGTACCCAAAGGATCCACTGCCAGCGTCCTGGTGCCAGACCCCATAGGACACCCTGAGAGGTCCTCTTGTCCATGCCCAATGGTTCAGAGCATTTTTGAGCACATAAGGGGGACCAACACAATATTAGGCAGGTGGTCATAATGTTATGACTGATCGGTGTAAACATACTGTTTGGGGACATTCTCTGAAAATAATTTCTCATGGAATGTGAAGATGGTATCACCTAGTTAGTGAAGTGACATGCCTTGTTTGGCACAAAGCTGATTTTTCTTGCTTATTGCGCTTGTGCTTGTGATATATTAAACAGATTTGCTTAGTGCGTCACCATATCTGGCTCTAGTCCCATTCACTTAAACATTGAAACACTGCCAAGCAGTCTACATTCCTCTTGATCCCTGACTCCTGGAACTAGACTGCTGTCGTTGTGGCAAACACATTTGTACGTTTTTTTTTAAGTTTCCTCGCTTAATATTGCAGCTGAACACTGGTTTTTAATGACTTATCTGCAGTTCAGTTCAACTCGACACATGCAGCAGTTGGTGCACATTGGGGAAGCCTAGTAAAACAACAGGGAACTTGAAAGTGTGCATTTGTGTTTATGTGGCTTTATAAGTGTAACCACATGATGAATTAGGTTGTTGATTATGTTGTGCAAACTCCTGGCTACATGTGAATGAATCAGTGACTTGAATTTCTCTCTCAATGAGTGACTGCATCCCTGCATGTTTGCTTGTAGGAAGGAGCTCAACTGAACTGAGAAAATAACAAACTGTGTCAGGAGGTGATGACCCCAAAGATTTGAAAACAACACAACACTACTCGTGATGCTTTTTGGGTAAATCTTGTGCTACATACATGACATTTTTTAATTTGTGGAACGTTGCACCACATTCTGCATCTAGATCAGCCTGCTTATTCAAAGAAACTCTGATAACCGCTCATGTTTAAACACATATGTCTTGTTGTTTAGCTGAACGTCTGCTCTCAGCTGCCTCCCCTGTCTGCTCTGCATCGCTTTGTGGTTTATCAGCTGCAAATGACACCAGTACAATGCTGCTAAGAGATATTTTGCCTCTGGCTATACCTCTCCCATTTCTAGAGTGACGTTCAACCACAGCTGGTATTCTGCGAATGTTTATTCTAAACGCCTCTCTATTTTGCAGTCACATGCAAAAAGAAATCCCTTGTGCCTTTAAATGAAATTAGTCAGATTGCAGAAGTCTGCAGCCCTGTCACATTTATGATCAATTAGATATGCAACATGCACAGTAGCAGCACAACAAAATGGTATGCAGCCATAATTAATGTTGTCACTCATTCATGAAATAATTTTTAATGTGTCTTCTTACTTACTAATTTGCACCACATTTAATATACTGAGATTAGAAGCACTAAATTCTTCAGTTTGTGTGATCAGTGACAGGGAAAATATCACGAGTCTCTAAAATGTCACCCAGTGCATTGTGGGATTTCATCACACTGTATAACTCATCAAATCCAGAGTCTGAATAGTCATTCTGGATTCATTATGTTTCAGTGCAAGCAGTTAACTAATTTTTCGCTCCACCTCACGTCTAGAGTTAACACACTTGAGTTAACACTCAAGATGTGCAATAACTACTTCTTTGTGCAATAACACAAATATTGTTCCATTGCTATTTATTACACTGCATACTGACATTTTTGTTGTTTCCATCAATAAAGGGGATCTATAAAGTATTTCTGATTCTGCTTTAGGGCTGCACGGTGGCTTGGTTGTTAGCACCGTCACCTCACAGCAGATCCCCGGTTCGCGTCCTGGCCTGGGCCTGTGTGGAGTTTGTGTGTTCTCCCTGTGCAGCAAACATGCTGAGGTTAATTGATTATTTTAAATTGTCCGTAGGTGTGAATGTCAGTGTGCTCAGTTGTCTGTCTCTATGTGTAGCCCTGTGATAGACTGGAGACCTGTCCAGGTTGTCCCCTTTGCCCTGAGTCAGCTGGGATAGGCTCCAGCCCCTCTACGACCCTACAGAGGATTAAGCGGTGTATTGGATGGATGGATGATTCTGATTTAGAGTAGAAAGTAGTTTACATGGTAAGGGCATTATTTTGTTTACAAAACGTGGAATTTCTGTGTGTTTTATATTAAACACGTATTTCACTTTCAGAATTTTGACATTCGATTTAAAATGGTGGACTGTAAATATGCCGTTGTGTAAACCATAAATGATTTCAAATAAAGTTGCTTGTCTGCAGCCTGTGCACATGATGCACAACTGAAGCAGATCAGAACGCCTATGGTAAACAAAAAGATATACAAGCGGTTCTTTAATATCTTAATCTTTGTATAATTTGATGTAATGAACAGCAGGAACATTTTTCACTCTGGGAGATTTTTATGTATCTTAATATTTAACATATTGAGTGCCTGCTAACGCTACAGTAGAACAATAAAGTTTGTTCCGTTTTGTTGTAATCATGCAGTTTAAAAAAAAAAAGTCTTTCTGTTAACATCTCTGGTTACTTACTGGTGACTGGTGGTAACCGCATGCTGTCGCTTCCTTTAAATATGTGTTGTTTTCCCCACTTCCTGCGATCCCACTCGATGATAAGCTGCTCTGTGATCTCCTTGGCTGTGACCTCGCCTTTGCTTTCAGCTAATTTGTCACTTATGTCTTCCTCTGGTGCTACATCATCTCTTTCAGGGTAGGCACTGATGTAAAAGAAGTTGTTTCCTGCCACCATTTCCTCCATCTTCTCCAGCAGCTCCGTCACCTGATCATCATCAGCGCTCGTGTTGTTGAGGACATGGTACCTGTTTCCACATTTCTCAATAAGCCAGCGGAGAGGCTTTCCTTCGCCTTCAATGTGCTGCTCAACAGTTTTGTCCCCCATAGTGTCTCCGAATGTGAACAGGACGATAACATGTCTCCACACTCGCTGTCCAAGCAGCTTCATGTTGTTCTCCGTGTTTCTTCTCTGTTCCTCGGTAAACGATGTGTCGAACGGCACAGTCAGCAAAATGACATTTGGTGACGGAGAGCACAGAGACACCCCTTTTAAAATCTCAGACTTCAGGAACATAGGGCTGAACTCTGTCGAGAAGTATTTCCACCATCCAGGAGTGTCCACGATGGCGACCTCTCTTCCAGCCACTTCACCGCTTTGCCTCAAAGCTTTTATCGTTCTGTCCCCAGAATGAAACTTCTCAGCCCTCAAAATGCTGTTCCCAGTGGCGCTCTTCCCGGAAAACACCCACCCCAGCATTAAGATCCTCAGGCTGGGTGTTGGCCCTGCATAACAAGACAGGTGTTAGAAAGCTGGTCAATTTAAGGGACAGTTTGGCTTTACTACACCTTGGGTGTTGTTTGGATCAACATTTTAATTTCTCACCAAAAAATAAGTCTATTTAAACCTCTGAACCCCCAAACCTGCCAAAAGGTTTGAAAGTCATATTTTCTTTTTTTTTTTTAAGGCACAGTTAGAGCTATTTTCATTACATTCTCTGACAGGTTTGTGAAGGTATCATGTGTGACATATAGTCAATAGTCAAAACAATCACTTTATTCTATCAGTTTCATTCAAGATTTGCCAAAAATAAACCAGTTGCACCAGATCCAGCCAACACGAAAAATCCTTTCCTTCTTGGCACAACCAAGAAGCCTAACTGACTCAGCTGCAACCAACCGTCACATTCCAAAAATTCTGAAACTTTTCAAATGAACTGCAGGCAGTGTTTACAAAGAGCAGAGAGGAGACGACAAGAGATATTTAGTGGGAAACAAAACATACATGAGCAGTAAAATAGATGCAGCATGGATCAAAAACGATACACAGAGGAGCAAGTTGTTTAAGGATACATTTACCATGGTGAAATATCTTTCTACAGCTGATGTACAGAGCAGTGTGGTTGTAATGATGTAAATAGGACTTCCATTTTTTCCCTAATATTGGTAACACCTGTGGGCATTTGGAAAAATGTTGTGCATATTGATTCTAACTTCTGATTTATGGATTTACAAGGTATTTTGTAGTTCTCTCTACTTCTAGCCATGGTTTTGTTGTTTCCACTGAAGTGCAGGACTTTATATTGCAGTGAAAAATGAGCCCACAGTGAGTAAAAATGTGACAGGAGCAAAAAAAAAAACCCCAAAGACACACTACTTGGAGTTCAGAGGGTTAATAATAATAATAATAATAATAATAATAATAATAATAATAATAATCTAACCTTTATTGATCCCCTTGGGGTAATTTCTTCTCTGCATTTGACCCATCCTATTCAAAGTTAACCTTAACTATACATACTAGGAGCAGTGGGCTGCTGCGGTGCAGCGCCCGGGGAGCAGTCAGGGGTTAAGGGCCTTGCTCAAGGGCCAAGCAGTCGCTCTCACTTTCCCACCTCAACCTCTTGCCAGTCAAGGGTCTCAAACTGGCGACGAACTGGTTACAAGTTTGCTTCACAAACCACTAGGCTACCACTGCCCTAATAGCTGTGACTAGACTCTAAAAGCTCTGAAAAATGAGACATTTGAGCATGTACCCAAAAGTCAAAAATTAATTCCCACAGTCAAACCATTACTACTGATTGTGGTAGCATAGTATTCACATGTAATATTTTTAGCGGTACAGTGTAACTACTGCAAATGCAACCTAAAATCTCTATAAGGAACTTCACTGAGTGTGGGAACCACTTGCCAGTGCATGATCCCAAAAACCTGAGCTGTGTTAACACCCAGACTCTCTGGTAGGCTTCCATTAAGGCCTCACTCTAAAGTAAAAACCTCCATCATATCCGAGCTGCTCTGACTGCTCGACAGATTTTGTAGTTTTTGAATTTGCTGTTTCATCTCATAACCAGGGTCGTCTTATTTTCAGAACAATGCACTACAGTGTTTTTTGTACCATTAATAGGATCATTTTAATGCATGCAAAAGAATGCAAACAAACTCAGCTGACCTGTCAGGAGACCTCTGAGTTTCTGCCGTTGCTGCTTTGCCTTCAGATACATCTCCTCTGCCTTTCTGTCCACTTCTTTCCTCCTCTCCTCAACACTCTGCACCATCACGCTGTCAGTTCGGTAATAGCTGCTTTTTGCCACCATTGCATCAATCTTCTCAAACAGCTCTTTGACCTTCACCTCATTGTCGGTGTCGTCATCACAAAGGCTGTGATATCTTTTACCGCAGGCCTCCAAAAGCGACTGGAGCGGTGCCCCTTCTGAATCGATGTAATCTTCTATGGTTTTGTGTCTCGGATGGCCTCTGTGGCTGAAGACCACTACGGTGTGATCCCAAACCTTCTCCCCAAAAAAGTGCTCCAAGTGCTCCTTTGTTGCCTTCCTGTATACGTCTTTGAAAGGCAGCTCGGCGTTAATTACCAGGATGAAACCGTGCAGCGGAGGTGGACACAGAGTGACGCTGAGGATGGCCTCTGTTTTGAAAAGTGCAGGCGTGTCACAGAGTCGATATCCTCTCAGCCACCCGGGAGAGTTGACCAACGAGACTCTCCTCCCGCATACATCTCCCTCTCGTCTTTCACAGCGGGACGTAGCATCTCGAGGATCAAACGTCTGCCTTCCCAGGATGAGGTTTCCGACGAGATATTTCCGGGAGCTTTTTGATCCCACAAGCACTGCATTCAGCTCTGACGGAAAGACAGTGACACACAGATAGTAGCATGAAAAACTAAGACTGTTGCCTCTCATGCACAGAGTTTACTGAAGGACTCACCTGGTCTTGATCTCTTCATGTTTTCTGCAAAGTAAAATCACAAATAAGGCGTATGATAGGTTTTGCTGCTCTCATGTCTTCTTGTTGACTGAGTGGAAACATGACCGACTGCCTATTTTTACATTAGAGAGCTGCATGTCCGGTTCTAGGGCACATTGTATTTCCGCGTTTTATGCTAGGAGTTACCCTAAACCACACCTTAATGTGGTTAGTGCTGTTTATTTCCTGCTTTTGTACTTTTAGACAAACACAGCTGACGAACTGAAAATGCCTGAATGAATGGCTGTTTGCTGAATGGTTTCATTAATCAAATGCTACGGCCTTCAGAGATCCCAATCCAGGGATCAATATGGGGCATTATGAACATTTGAATGAGACACCACAATCCTAAAAACACAAAATGGGGATATACAGCTTGTTTTCAAAGAATTGTGCTCTGATGCTTGAAGAATCCATGGCAGGAGAGTCAAAGGCACTCAGGAGAGCTGTGGCTAATCATTTAATTTTTACCCCATCTGGTGAGGAAGTTAAATACTTCATCGACACTAAAGACTCCCACACATTTCGACCCCATGAACACTGTGTGGCTACAGAGACTGGCCTCTGTAGGAAGAAGAAGTTGCACGATGCAAAGATCACCAATTAATACACACAGAAGCTAAATCAATGGGGCCAGTAGTGGCGCAACAGGTTAAGCCCCTGGGCTACTGATCAGAAGGTCAGAGGATCGAACCCCCACTGCGGCCACTGTTGGGTCCTTGAGCAAGGCCCTTAACCCCTGACGGCTCCCCGGGCGCTGCACCATGGCAGCCCACTGCTCCTAGTATGTATAATTAAGGTTAACTTTGAATAGGATGGGTCAATGCAGAAAAGGAATTTCCCCAAGGGGATCAATAAAGGTTATAATAATAATAATAATAATAATAATAATAATAATAATAATAATAATAATAATAATAATAATAATGAATC
>OMNN01013827.1:2915-13578 GCA_900302755.1 Chromis chromis
CCCCCCCCCCCACATTTTGTTCTATTTTACTATTTTTGCCTTTCAGTTGAAAGAAACTAGATCCATGGGTTTGAGAGAGTGATAATTGTCAGTTTGGTCTGGTTCTGATATAGTGGCAGTCATCCATATGAAATCCACCTCACCAAAAATGACACCAGCATCGGGGAATGCACACCTCATGAATAAGCTGGCATGCAAACCTCTGTTGCAAGAAGGCTAAATTCAAATGAGCTCTGTTATCAAGCTCCTCCGTGGTGACTTGCCAATAGCTGGACTGCTAGCGTGGCCATTATCCAATAGCACAAACCCTTTGATCAGTAATAGCCAGTACTGTGACAGCACTATGTGTCTAACTGAGCTTCGTACTATTCTTTTCCATTTTGCAACTTGTTTACAAGTTATTAAGGAGCCTCCACCCTCTTTGTAGCTGTCAGTGTGTGTAATTATCATTGACAACACAGTTTGGCCCACGACACTCGGGACATGCCTGCAAAACACGATGAAGACAAGGCTTTGGAAAATTCAGAATCTGCAAGGGAATTGGGTTAAAAGGCAAAAATTAGTCTGACAATTACTTTGTGTTTCAGTGCTGTTAAGTCCATGCAAAAACAAAAGGTACTGAACTGATTAAAGTGTTACCCTTTTTTCGACTCCCTGGGAGGATCAAACATAGAAGTTCAGCCAGCTTCTTTTAGTGCCGCCATAAAAGTGTCCCTTCCCTCGCAGACATGATGTGAGAGCTGGAGAAGCTCAATCCTTCGTATTGTTTGAAGATTACAGTAACTTTATGCGCATGTACCAAATGTGCACATGGAGTGACAGAGCTGCAGCCATTAAAATAAAACAAGCAATAGTACTTGAACCCACATCCTTTTAGTGGAAGCCATTCCATGCTGGTACAGCTTAGCTTTAATTAGATATACATATACAAGAATAGAACAAAAGGGCATTCTTGTCGTGTTCGATGTTCAGTTTACTCGCAGTTCTTTCTCATGCAACAGCGTAGTGTGTTCGTATCGAAAAGTTATCCCAAAGAGAGTAAAACACAATCATAAAGTTGTCACAGTTCACAAACTGCAGAGCTGCTTTATGAGATGACGCCACAAATACCGAATCTGTCTGTTATTGCAAGTGACATTGTCATTATGCACTGACACAGCATCCCTGCTCTAGTGGGGCATAAAAATGTCCTACTAAACCGGCAACATAAACACGCTGATAAATTACATTTATATGCCATCAAGCTGCGACATTTGCTGACACCAAAAATGTTTCTCCAGATCTGCCGAGGCGATGGTTCTCATTATCCAGCTGAGGAGTGAGCGGCGCTGGGCTGTTAATGAAAAATACACAGACAGTGACCTTTGTAAAGTCTCCCTGCAAATGACAGAGTTAACAAACTCCAGTCAGGGAGCAGTGAAAACTAGAAACAGAGGGAAAGAGCCCTGCTGCTCAGGATACACTGAGAGAACTCAACGTTTTATCCATCTGAATTCTCAGGTTGTCGTGCTGGATGGACACTGACGGGGTCAGAAAGGTCACAATGGTTGCAAACTTATGTGTCTGCTCCAGGAATCACAGCTGCAGAGGGAGAAAACCTCAGTCCTGAGCTCTGCCCAGGCACCAGGGGAGCTGGAACAAGTCGAAAGACTACGGTTTGACTCCACAAAGAGTGTGCAGGAATTTCTATAATGGCTAATGTCTTAATTAGCCCATAAGAAATAATAGAGCCCAGGACTGAAACACAACCCGCCAAATCATGACAAAATGGCAGTAACGGTTCACTTGGATTCCTAAAAAACATGCAACTCATTAAGCAAGAGGGTAACAGGCTAATTTGCTATTTTGCAGACAAGGTTTATAGAGCAAAATCAAATGCAACATTTTATTAAACATAGGTGTGTCCAGCAGACGGCACATAAAAATGATATTTTGTTTCCTTTAATGTATCCAGATATGCAAGCTAGTATTCTTGCGGTATTATTGTACAACTGTAAAGGCGCATTGAAAAACAATTAGGGGATTTACTGCCAAGTATCAACTTAAACTGCCTGTGACCTCTGGGTTCACTCAGTCATTTTCATAAATCCTGGCTTGGACTGATTTATTGAAAGACCTTAAGACGGGTTACCAGACGAACTGTGAATTTGCTGAGTTGATGATGGCACCATGTTTTTTATACCACAGCCTATTAGGCTCCTTTGGAGCTTAGCTGATCACTGCTGATGAAAGGGTCAACACAATGACAGTTGCTATATGAGATGCAATCAGCCTCCAGGGCCATTAATGCTGGGGTAATCATCCTTTATAGTGGTACCAGTTTATAAAAGATGTACACAGCAGACTGTGCAAGAGGATTATTGTGAATGCAATCAACTCTGACAAGACACGGGTGGAGCTCACTACATCAGGATAATTTAGATAGTGTCAGATGAGTCGTCAATCCCATGCAACACCCTTAACTTACTTAAAAACAAAATACGTGCTGTCTAGTCTTAATCAATTCCATCCAACTGGAGAGTCAAAGTCTAAAAATGATTTTCAGATCCTCGGTGACCGGGTGTGTGCACTAATACTGCCTCAGAAGGTTTTGGGGAAATGTTTCACTTTGTTGAGTTGTTCTTTGCTTAACGGCAGGTGCCCTTTCTCACGCTCTCACTGAGGCCATATGGGCCCGTCCAGCCTCAGCTTCAGCCTGCAACAGGCTCACTGTCTGCCAAAGCCCTGTCACACCTGAGTACAGAAGATCAAAGAGGCCTGCAGTGCCTGCAACCACACAGCTGCTGCACGTGCCAAACTTCCTTCTCTGCTCCACTTCCTTTGCTTTCAGCACATGTGTTTCCAAGGTTGACCACTAATCCTCCATTTATGTGCATTATCGGCTCTCTAGAATTCGCCGGAGTGACAGCTCTGGAAACTCTCACTAGTGTCATTGTGTCTTCGATGATGTTATCCCCTCTTGTCGGTTCAACTTTTGGTCTCTTTGTCTGTTTGTTTGTTTGCTTTTGTTTGTTTGTTTCGCCTTAGCTGTGGAAAGCCGCACTCTGAGAGCAAGAGCGTGAAGAGAGAGCTTCTGCGATCGCACTCGGCCAAACCATAACCAGCAAGGCATAATTGTCGTTGGGGTTTCCACTTGTAAAACAATGGCTTTGGCCTGCGACGGAGGCAGCTTTTCATAACAGCCAGCTGAAGAGAAGAGTGTTTTCTGTTCAGTGCTGAATTAAAGCTCCAAATTGGGACTGTCATTATAGAATTCCACAGGGACTGCTAACGATGCAAAACGCTGACTCAAACCAAAGCAAGAGAAACCTCTGGGGCAAATAAATATTCTGGATACAGCCATGCATCTGAGCAACAAACAAACAAACAAATTAAAAATATCGCCGTGTGATTAAACAGGAGAGGGAAACATATTGATTATCGCTTGGCTCGGAGACTTTTTAAAATTGTGCCTACCACTTAATGCTGAAGACATTGGCTTATGGAGGGACAACTTGAAATTAAGTTCATGTCTTCTGCAGCTCAGTCCTCATCCAGCAAACAGTGTTTAAGTGATGTTATTGACTTCTGCAGATGCATTCAATCTAACTTTGCTTTTGTGTTGCCAGGATTGATTTGGAAAAAAAATCACCAGAGGTCCCTTTAATGCTGTAAGCCACATTAATTTCCACTGGGAAATCCATCTTTGTCCTTTTACATCAAGTGAAATGGGGATTTATTTGTACTTTGCTATCCCCTTAATGAAACTAACCCCAAAGAATATTATCAAGTGGGCATAATGAATGGAGTTTTGCTGGTTTAAGAATATTATACACAGTCTTGTTTGTGTTGTGAATATACTGTAAACTACAGAATACTTCTATTAATTCGTTAATTACTTCTGAATAAATGAAGCAATTCTGTAACTGTAGACGGACATATGAAGAATATTATCCACTGACTAAGGACAGATGCTGATCAGCCTCATGATCAACACCTTACTTAGTTTTGTTGGAAGGAATGTTGCTCAAATGTTTGGAAGAAATTCAGTAGATCATAAAAGCCAAACATATTCATAATTTAGGCAATGGCAATTTGGCAGTTTATGGAACTATTACAGAGAAATACTGTAATTATACTGATAATTTACTAATCATCCCGTGTAAAACGTGGAAACTGAGCTGAGTCAGTCTGTGCCCAATATTTTGTATCAGATGCAGCTGTATGCTTTGAATAAACTATAATAATTCAGTAAAGAAAAAAAAAGCATTTGCTCGCATAACTGATATTCACTGTACCATAACCGAGACGCAAGCAAGGCCACGCTTTTATTTTATGATGCAGATGTTTATCAGAAATGAGTCACAGCTCCTTGGCACTAAAACGCTGCGCTATGATGTACCGGCGTTATTGTCTGACTGCCAGATGCAGCGGTCTCAATTTAATGTTTTCATGACAACTGTTAAATCTCAGTGAAGCCACAGCGTTAGCATATCCCTAAGGTCAGATGTGGACCACTGCTCCACAGTTTTCCGTAAAGAGTCGCTTTCAAGATGTTGCAGCCTCATCCTGAAATGAGATATCTAGTATTTGAATGAAATGATGGTTAACCTTGATTTGCTCGCCCGCGGCTCTGACAGCAGGATGTATGGATGGACTGTCTTGGAAAAGAACTGATTACAAAGAAAATATCGAGACAAAATGGTACGATTGACTTTCTTTGGATTCAAACATAACTCTTATTGCTGATTATAACCCAGAAGAAGACTGACATAAAATAAGTGGCATTCTTGGTGTTGACCTTTTTCCAAACCATTTCATGACCTTGGTCTTGCTTGTAATAGATCCCAGTTAAGAGTATATGTTCCTCGTAGATTTACAACTTATCACTTCAGGACTTCAAAGGGTTTTTCTTCAACAGTTTTGAAAAGTAACTGAAAAGCAGCATGGTCACTTTCTTTGGCCATTACTGGCAGGCCATACCAGCCCTGCTGATTCAAATGATGTACTATAAATCTGTGGGGTTCAGGGATTCCAGAGCAAATATCAATTCAAATACCACAAACCTGGCTGACAGAGAGGATTTACAAAATAAATGCTGCTTGTAAAACGTGGAGATGGAAAATGAGCACAAAGCATGTTTCTGTTGAGTTTTAATTAAACATTCTTGACCAAAAGTTGAAGAAAAAACTATCACACGTCTCTCACTCAGTAAATTTAAAGTCATGTAATATAATAGTTTTTAACAGCAAACTTTACATTCAATGAAATGGGAAAACGAACCAGTCAGCAGGAATGTTTGGAGTTGTCTTTTATGAGAGGTTGTAGTATTTTATATAAAAAAAATATTCACATATAATGCAGTGTCTCAAGCCACAAGCAGTTCTTGGAAGGCCTGGATGCATGTCACCACACACAACACTTATTGTATTGTTTTCCAACAAAAACTCATGCAGATGTTGAGAGTGAACAATAACTTTTTTAAGGTATGAGGAATTGTGAGCAAACAGGCCAGAGCAGAGCTGCTGCAATTATTAGCAGACAGCGATTGTATCTGTTGTCAAATGACATGTTGCTTGTGTTTGTAAAAGATGTTGGCTGCCAGCTAAGCTGTGAAGAGCTGGGATGGGATGTATCAATAGGAACCAGAAGGTTTCGGGGTCATTTGGGGGAGTAGTGACAACATGCCACTCACCGAATCAGCTCTAGTCCCTCTAATGTAAAAATTAACCATTCTCTTTATGCCAACCACAGCGGATTTGAGAGTGGCTGGGCTACACGGTTGTGCAATGCTTCCTTCATAATTCAATAAGGATCAGTTTCACTACAGAGAGCGCTGGCGTCAGGGAAGGGAAATCTTTAGAGCAACACAACACAGAATGAAGTGAAACGCTGAAGCTCACCGAAAGGTTTCGATTTTGGTTGTCATGCGTTCCGTGTTAGACTGGGGTTGAGAGCATTTGGTCCGTCGCCTAATGTGTTCGTGTTGGCACTCGCCTTCTCACCCGAATGGGTGCCAGATGTCTTTTTTTTTTTCTTTTTTTTTTTGAGCTGAGGACCTGAAGTACAGTGGCTTGGAAGGCCCTTGTGCTGCTCCAACAACCACCAACAATGTACACGCAAACTGGCACCATTTAATGAGTCACACAATTGCTTCAAAGTGAAATTACATCCATTTAAACCTGTCTTACACATCACCCAAAGAGGCGCAGAAAAAAGTGTCTACCTTCAATTTATAGCCGAATGAAAACCGCAAAGACAAAAGTGGGACATGTGCAAGTTATTATGGATACACTCCATTCTCAGTGATGAGAGCAGCATGTATAAAATGGGGGGGAAAGGGAGGGGGTGGCATAATCTCTGCCCGGCATATTTGTATGATACCAGACTTTGAAATGGAAAAATCAAAGCAAAGCTTTATAGAACAAAATGTGAACTTTCTTGCTGTCTCTTCATGACCAGGCATGGTATATAATAATCATTTCAGCTGGTTGGGGCCATCAAAGGCTGTGTGCTCCATTACTGTATCACAGGTGATCACAGGAAAGTCAGGAGACATGCTCGGAGAATAAAAGCAGGCTCGGAAAAAGTACAGTCTGAGCTGCTGACAGATTACAAAGAGGGCAGATTGCTTTGGCATGTAAAACCTACGCTCACATATAAGTGAATATAGGGCTATAAAGCCTTAATACAACACTTGGGAGTTATGGAAAAAGTCGAACACGGCCTATAGTTAGAGGCAGAGGGCCACCATGTCCTAACAGCTGTCCACAGCTGTGTGGGTGGCTTAAACAGTGGCAACGGCACCCACACTGACATTGGATTTATTCGACCTGCTTGTCAGAGCCAGAACACAGAAATATACAGCTATGGTGTTGTCCATAGCCAACATGCTTGGGTGTGTGTGTGGTGTAGCCAGCGTCAAAGACATTTCCCAGAGACAGACAACACGCTATGTGAATTTCTATTATTACCAACAGCAGAGTTACCGTGTGAGAACACCAGTGGCTACAAGGGAGCCAATAAAATGATTTTTGAGCAATAAAAATGTACAAAAAAATAGAACAAAAATAGAACAAAAAAGTGTCATCTTGAGCCATAATCTAATTTTGTTGCCCTCCCTGACAAAGACCAACATCCTTGTCACAAACAACATTTTATGCTCTCAACAAGGCTATCTCAGTTCAAACCATGTGGCACGTTTCCGACAAAGGAAACAGTCTAAAAAATGTGCTGATACGCTTTCGATGCAACTTCTGGTTTCCTGAGTCCTGCCACGCTCTCATGTGTAGCAGCTGGGCAAACGAGTTGACTTTAAAGTTGTAGCTGGACCTTAATGCCTTCCATCTCTCTGCTTTTCAATGCAGCCCCCATCATCCTGTGAAAGAAGAGAGAGAGCTGGAGGAAGTAACACCTGGTTCCCTGGAGCCCCGTCGAGGCCCTTTGGAAGGGGAGAGCCTGAGCAGTGCCACTCTGAGTGGCCCATGCAGCGCTCAGCTGCAGCATGAAGGAAGCTGAAGTGTGTTAGCAGAACAGTCAGCTGAGCAGATGATCTGAGGCAAAAGGCACTTAGCAGTGACATTTAAACATCTAGGTGAGAGGTGGGACAACATGGGGAAAAGGGTGTGAGTCTGTGCGCGTGTGTGAGCCAAAGAATGTGTTTTGATTGTGTGTCAGGACTAGCAGGGTGAAATCAGGTAACCTGTCACTAATAAATCTTGTGTCCCTAACATATGCTTTACAGGCAGCCCATCTTTCTCTGGCAGTTGTTGTAAAACTATCAGCCACAAAACAGAAAGAGTCCAGCCAACACGTTCTCTGAAAGGCGAGCATATGACATGCGAGTTGAAATATTCGATCGTGAAGGTGGTACCAGCGCACACATGCAAGCACGCGCTGGACTTGGCGCATCAACTTCACAGGCTGTGTTCCTCTCCCGCTGCGTTTAAAAGTGGAACCACACAGAGCTGCGGCACCCGTCCGCACATCTGGAGGCGCTGCTGCAGAAGGCCACACTCCCCCCTCCTCCTCCCCCGTCCTGCACAGTCCTCATCATCCTCAGCCCCATTATAAATCCCATCTCACTGTGTCCGTAATTATTCCACACATGCTTATGCAACAAAGCAGTAGCCAAGCCAAATGACAAACAGACCAGAGCTATAAATTAAGACCTATTTCTTATTTTAATGGCTTGCACTCTCATAATGTTTGCCACTAATTCTGTGCTGCAAAAAGTGGCAACAGTGCACTTTTCCCCGTGCATCACTCTCATTAACGCTAAGTATCCAAGCAACACAGCAAATATAGCGTGCACCGAGACTGAAAAAAGAAAAACATTAGCTTCCCCTTTGTAAATCAATTTCTGCAAGGGGATTAAATGATCCAACGGCTTTAAAGTCAAACTTACCCATGCAATATTGTTATAATTAGTGTCGTGAATCTTCATACACAAATAACCAAAATCAGTCATCTCACTTAAGACCAACAGTTAGAAAACCAGCCAACAGAAAAAACATTTCTTTGGGTAAGTGGCACTATAAATCCATATCAAGTGTCAAGCACTTTTTCAATTATGTTCAATTACAGAGCACCACATAAATCCTCCAAATCTCTCTATTATACCAGCTCTGATCGTGTTATGATGTATAGACGGTGCCGTAAAAAGGAAAACTTGTCCAAGTCAAGGAGGACTTTTCGGAATGAGTCTTGACCTACGACCCTCATTGGCTCTCCTCTCAACAAAATAAAGACAATCTGCAGCAATTTACCCCTTTATTACAAGAACCTGACATCTGAGGGAGCAGAATAACGGGGCAAGAAGAGCAGAGGAGAGGAGCTCTTCCCCAGCCGAAGGCTTGTCACTCAGCCGTACCCAGCACTCACTTAATCAAGCAGGCATGTGGCATGGTGTGGCAACTGCCTGGGTGCATAAGTACATGTCTTGTGGTTTACGCTGGTTTAAGACAGGACGGATGTGGCACTAGTGGCAGCCTGTCTCAACTTGTTCCTGGTATGTTTGTTTTGACAGTCAGCTAAGACCCCATGGGCAGGCCCTCTTTTTTTTCCCCAGCTGATCCAAAAACATAATACGTTTGGTTTTCGGAGACAGAAATGGAAGCCACATTATCCTTCAAATATGGTAAGTTGTTGCCCAGAGAAACGTATAAAAAAAGTCATTTAATTTGTTTTTTTTTTTATCCCCCTGCCTTCTGGCTTTTTAGAAAAGAACTGAAATACTCACACACAGGCGGCTGAGCGGCGCACACCATATGTATGAGCATTAATCAAATGTTCCTGGGCCTCGCCTTTAGTACCCAATTCACAATATAACAAATGTTCCTCCAAGCAGCACATCTGTAGAGGATGTCAATAAAGGACTTTGAAATGTACACCAACGCCAACACTTGGTAGACAAGAAAAGGGGGCTTTGAAACAGCTCCCATTGGAGGTGCTCAATGAAGGGAAGACCAGCGGGGTATTGAAAAGATGTCCGTTTCCCCAACTTTTTCTATATGTAAATCCGCGTTCCCTACGGGTACAGCTTCCCAGCGAGGTATCTATATATGGAGCCACTTTATTATGGACAAATCCTCTTTAATGTTCTTGTCGGTGGAAGAACAGCTGGAGCAGAGATAAAAATGAGGAAGCAATCTGCACCAGCTGTTGAAGTATTAATACAAAAATTAACTACTGTGTGTTGGTTAATTGCTTTCTGCTTAATGTGCTTTCAAAAGCCTTGATTCCTCTTTTCTGTTACACAATCGCAACTGCGGCGGGATATCAAGAGGCCTGTGAAATTAAAGATTCCATTTAAAGGAGCAGCCCTCCTTCCCCCCATTCTTCTCACGGCTCAGCGGTCATAATGGACTCATGTGTTGAATAACCAAAATGGTCACATTAGACACCTGCTACTGTGGTCTTGGTAGGCACAGATAGGGAACTCTTTCAGACTACAGCAAACACAAGTGCCGCTCATCCGTCAAGAGCTCATGCAAACATTTCCATAAGTGAGACTGTAAGTTTATCATGCTCCACTCTGTCCCATTCCAGCGATCACACGCCCCCACAGCCGGCTGAGTGACGACGAGTGATTTCAAACGGCACAGCTGGTATATTCGCTTTAACTGCCATGCGTTTTATTTGCATTATTATCTGTTGCCACCTCACTCCTCAGATCCGCACTGACTGAGGCCACATGGAAGCACTTTAGAACGACGTGTCCCTTTACAGAAAACAAAGAGATTTTTTTTTCTCTTTTCCCCCTTTGCTTAAGGAGTCACGGCTCTCCTCCTCTGGGGCCCATACATGCACGGGTCGTCTCTCCAGCACATTTAATTCCATGCTGTAAAAACATTAATCAGAGCCAGATGAAGTGGGAAGAATTCTAAGACATTATGTTTTTATGGATAATTTGAGGTTATTTATGCAGGATAAATAAGAAAATAACGAGACCCAGACAGAAGTGCAGAGGACACTGTTTGCTGTTTGGACATTCATTTGCTGCAATTAGTCTACTCCCCTCCAGAGCATAAATCTAGATAGATAGATAGATAGATAGATAGATAGATAGATAGATAGATAGATAGATAGATAGATAGATAGATAGATAGATAGATAGATAGATAGATAGATAGATAGTAAAATAAGTTTCCCTCCAAATTTTTTCCATTGTTGTCCATTAGAT
>OMNN01013827.1:13598-30594 GCA_900302755.1 Chromis chromis
ATCAAATTACAATGTGATAATGTGTTTGTCAGAAAGAGGCTGCTCGCTGTTATTTACAGAGAAAATAACCAACCAAATCTAGATAGATAGATAGATAGATAGATAGATAGATAGATAGATAGATAGATAGATAGATAGATAGATAGATAGATAGATAGATAGATAGATAGATAGATAGATAGATAGATAGATAGATAGATAGATAGATAGATAGATAGTAAAATAAGTTTCCCTCCAGATTTTTTCCATTGTTGTCCATTAGATGGCTTACTTGTACCACAAACTCCCAGCATATTGGGGAGGCTGGGGGCTCATAGTTCACGATCAGGCCATGGTCGACATCTTCCAGGAAAACAATGCTGGATAAGAGCACTGTGTGACATATGAGAGGTCAGAGAGAGGGCTGCCACCGCAGAGCAAGGAGCCAAAAGACAAGGAAGGGGGCAAGCCAATTTGACACACATTATCGCTCTCTCTCTCTCACACACACATCCATGTGTTCAGCGACTGTATGCTAACACACCCACTATGATGATCAGAAAGTAGAGATTATGAACTGCTCTAATCTTCGTCAATGTGTGCAAGGAACGGCAACACTCAACGGAAAAAAACACACGAAAGTAGTGTATTTACAGGGTTTTTTTTGCCCAAAATTAAATCTGAAAAGTAGCAAATGAGAATATAAAAATAACAAAATACATTAATAAAATGTGGGGAATGTGGGTTTAGGTACCAGACAGTGCTGGAGAATGCTCCTGCTGGATGAATACATGAACGTGAAAGGGCAAAGAAGCAGTGGAAAGGGGGCAAATATTTAAAAAAAAATCAATTTTGTGTGTTTATCCCAGTATGATGATTATGCAGACGATAAGATAGCGAGGGATCATAACCTCATCATAAAGCACAAGTTTTATATGGAAAACTCCCCTCCTCCCCTCTGCTTTGATATTGCATGTGTTGTGAACATGGAGTCTGTATCTCTGTTCCAGCGGCACCACCTCGAACTGTCATTAAAGTGCATGTCCTCAGGTGGAAAATGACTTCTGTGGGGGAGCTTCTCCAATGATAACATGGATTTGCTCTAAAATACGCTGCTTTTCTCAGAGCATCATGAATAAGTAAACGTTGACGAAAACCTTTCGCATTTTCGCTATCGTTCCTAATGCTTTTGCTTTTAAGATGCATATTGAGGCATGCATAAAACATCCTCTTTCCCCTCCTCTCTGCCGCCACAATGAATGATGGAAGTAACTTGTGCACACAAAAACCTCTTCACGGCAAAAAGAAAACAGATGAACAAACACAACAAGTAAGTCTAAAAGTGTCCTAGGCGTAACGCTGAGGCCTAAAATTACATGTCTCTGCCGTTCCATTTAGCCAAGCTTTGCTGTATGAATCGTGCTGGCGTCACTAGAGTTTACTTTGGTTGAATGAACTTCATGTGATCTATTAATTCATCCAATTGTCACTGTTGCCCTGGAAAACAGGGCTGTAATTTTGGCCCTGGCATTGATAAGTTTTTCACTTAGCATTGAGAGGATTAAATCAATTATGTTGATTCTGTATTTACTGCTTGCATGCCCACAGTCGTTTGTAATTAGCTTATTGCTTTTGATCTGATGTAATGTGATGAAATGCCTGGAAGCAGCTCTGGGAGCCTGCTTGGCTGGAGCGACTGGGGTGGGCGCCACTTCCAGGTCCCCACTGAAGCACATCCGATTGTCCAGGCAAGGAGAGAGGAGGGGACCAGGGGGGACCAGGGCGACTCGCGTCAGCAGCCGCAGACAGAGAGGCTGGGGGATCGGTGTCGGAGTGGAGGGAGGGACCACCCGCTGCGATGGCAGCATCCTCCAAACCTCATTACCCTCAGAGGCCTTTCCCTTCACATGCATGTGTAATTACACCCCACCCTGCCCCACCCCACCCCCACGAAAGCTCTCACAACACCTGATACCCACAGGTAGAGCGCCACAGGGGGGCCTTTGCAATGATAGGGCTCCAAGGCCCGAGGGCCCGCTTAGAGTGAGTACCATTCTAGTCTGGCCACCCACATCAATCAAAGACCCCATAACACAGAGAGTGATCATCTGTTTTGGAGAGAAAGAGCTGTTTATTCATGGAGAGCTAATTGTTGTGCCTAGCCACTGTTGTGCATCCAAGACTGTACTACAAAGCACAAAGGATGCAGGATTGGATTTGAAAAAGTCCAATATATTTGGACTTGCCTGAAGGATTGGATGTTGCCTGACAGTTTAAGAACAGGGAATCCTTTTCAAGTTAATTCTGTCAACCTTCTGGTGAACAGACGGATGAAGTCTTTGGCTTAACTAATACAAGAATGAGCTGGACCTCAGTTAAATGCAGTTTCAAGTGTTGCCCATCTTTCCTCAAAGGGGAACGGCTCCAACATGACTTCCATTCAAAGTAACCCAACAGAACCCCTCCCAAAGCACCCCTTTACCGCCCCCTTCTCTTCTTTTCCCAAACTGGTGAAACAGACCCGTGGTGCTCTGCAGACTGTTCTGTTTATGAAAGAGGTCAGGGTGCCACATATGGCCAGCGCGTTAAAATACACACGGCTCCTGCCGCGGCTGCTAAAAATGTATTGCGGCTGTCTGTACATGCAGGAATAAAATAAACTCTGAATGTTTCAGCAAGCAGTGCTGAGAATTTAATGATTGAGTATTTGAAGCTCTGGTCAGATTTGTACATGAAAAAGGCAGGAAAAAAAGCACACGTCTTTAAAAGTCCAAAGATATTGGGTTAGACGTCAGCAATATAGAGTTGTTTGACTTGGCAGGAGGGGACGCACAGATTTGCCTGGGATAAGTGTGTGTCACACGCCATCTGAGAGGATAGCAGGGCCGCAGTAAGCCGTAGGAAACTAGCGGTGAAACTAAACACATGCAATGACGGCCACAGGCAGTTGATGTGTGCCAAGGAGTCTTAACTCCCAAAAGACTGGCCCGAGGGGAGAGAGAGCAGGGCTACTGATAAGTGGAATAAAGAGCAAAAAATATGAATACCTTCCCCTTCAAAGCAAGCCATTATGCACCACTAAATTTTGATTATTTTCAGTGAGATTCTGGTGCTTATTTCTTTTGGCTGCATGGAGCTCTCCTTTGGCTCTGTAACAGATTTGTGGCTCTATGTTTCACCTCACCAGCAAATAGACTCTACGTTTAATAAGGCAGAGGTTAGAGATTACACTGTAGATTGTGTGGGCATTAGGAGCAATGCCTCTGTGGGTTTTATGATCATCACGCCATCAATAAAACCTCCTCAGACACTGAAGACAAAATCTCTGACACAGAAAAGTGCACAGCTTCTGCAGGCGCCAGCGAATGTGAATAGGAGGTCAAGAAGGGGTCGTGGCATGTTGCAGGGTGTTGTTCTTGTTTTTATGACTAACGCCTTGAGACTGAAAGTTTTAATGCTGCAAGATTGCAAGTCTGATTTCGGCAGCAGCCAGTTCATTCATCACTGAAGAGACTCAGTGAACACCTACCTGCTCCAGCTGGCCGCCACTTGCAGCCACTGTGGTGGAAAACACCAAATTCATATTCCAAATTATATTCAGTGATTAAAGTGCTATTTATTTTAGAAAAATATTAAATCATTGAGACTCCCCAGACAGCCAGAAACAAAGGCGCTGATAGAATACGAGGCGCCGAGTCAGTGTGAACACAAGTTCAAGGGGGCATCGCTGGGTGCAGCACTGGGTGTTGCTCTCCGACGCCCTGTCTTTACGAGATCAGGCCTGGTTTTGTGTAATCTGCTGTGACCTGTGGCAGGAAGACTGTGTCCACCTCTCATCGCTGTGATCCTTCCTTACACCTAGCAGTTGTGGGCAATAACCAACCATAATTCCATCTCCTGCTGGGCAATGAAAAAACCTCCCCCGCTGCTCTTTGGTTTTTTCCAGTTGCAGGGTCATGCGCTAAGCAAAGCATTGTGGGAGAAGAGGGGTGACCGAGGCGGAGGAAAAGCTTAGGGTGTGGGGGCTTGCTCATAAAAAAAAGAATAAAAACATGTGTAATGAGAAAACATGTGGTGTGTAACTATTGGAAGTCATCAACAACAGAAAATAATAATTAAAGTGCAGGATGGAGAAAAAAAACTGAAGCTGTCTTTTCGTGGCTGGGAGACCACTGTCATCATGTCTCAGGAATTAGGCAAACATATGCTGGTCTGCTGCTGTTGAAACCGAGGCGCCTCGCTCAGGCTGCGGTTTGGGAACATGAAAGGCTTTGTGGGATGAGCAGGAGGACTGGCCCTAATTCAGGGCCTCATTGCCAGGGAAGCTGGCAGCAAACTCCGATTGTGGGACAGGGAAAGGAATTTGGTTACATATTCCAGCAAGGACCGCAGCTCCAAACAAACCGAAGCAACAGGCTGCTGAGCAAACCATTCTGTCCGCATAAGAACCCCCTCTATCGCTGCTGCTGTAGAGACGAGGGACTCACTCCCACCTGACTGAACCCCAGAGGAGGCTGGGGAGGCTCATGGGGAACAGGAATGTAGAAGGTCAGACCCAGCGTTGAACTTGAAGCTCTGCTATCCTACTGAGATCCAGTCCCATGCAGGGCTCAGGATGCTGGCAGCAGACTCCCTTATTTGGATGGAGTGTTTGGAAAACAAAGCAGGCTTTGTCTTGTTTTATTGCAGCCAATTAAACTCCTAAACTCGATATCTATCTCTTAGAGGATACACAGAGGTCAACCTGAGATGTGCAAGGAAAACAGAGAAGGGGCAACAGTTAACAGGTCCAAGTAATCCCCAGGCTGCAGATTTCGCTGGGTTTAACGCAGCATGCCTCCATTGTAACCTGATCAACTTAGCAAATTGGATAAAATTCTTCTGCTTCTATCTTTTCACAGCCGTTGCAATGTATATCCACAGGGCAAGCCCGTCTTGATTGCTTTCCAATAGGGAGACGTTTTCTGGCATTTTCAGACAGGCAGGGATTAGATTAATCATGTCTCCGTTCAGGGTACATATGATTATGGTTGACTGTTTACAAGTTTTCTCAGATGTGCTCTCTGTGCCAGGACATGGTGGTAGAGCCTGAAACTCATTCACGCATGTGGTGGTCTTGTTTTAGACCGAGCTGCAGTGAAAAATCATTCACTTTCTGACAGTGGAAAATACAGATGTGAGGCAACATTGGATTTGCACCTCCTTGTTAGCATTTATTTAACTTCTCGGAGTTCCAGCTGGTTGAGGCTTTTACTATGTCAAGTACGTTAAAATGATTTATTACCGTTGAGTGAATCTGAGTCGTGCTGGTGCAGTTAACTCCGAGCAGGTTAACACAAAGGCAAAATAAATGCTTTTCATTAATGCTTTGTGCGTCTCTCAGGAGAGGATGGAGGTGTCACTGTTAGTATCATGCCCAGCCAGTGGGAGGCAGCACAGACTGGAGGATAATAGGATTGCAGAGCACACACACACTTGCTTGCATGTATACACAGAGGGTGAGTCACTCCAGCGGTTGAAGGTGACCATATCACACATCTGGGATGCAGCCCCAAATGGCCGGTGGCAGAGGAGAGGACCGGGATCGGTGGCCAGAGGAGCGGCGACATGTGGCATGCAGAGGGGAGAGCAGACCGCATTCAGTTTCTGCCTGTAATCCTCCGCCTGGGAGAAATGTTTGGTTATGGTTAAAGGCACTGTTGTCCCACATTTTTATCCACTTCTAATTACAACATAGCTGAGGCTCAGTGGCAGCCAGCGTAACTGTTGTTGTTGTTCCTGTTTGTTGACATTACATCGTCCTCCCCCACAACACACTTGTCACACGCACACATTCAGACACATACAATCCAGACCGAGTCATTTACACCCATGTGCAACACCGCTGCACGTGCACTCACACAGGAGCGCACATGCCGTATTTAGGAACCCAAAAACTCACACATATATGCTACAGGCAGGATTTACACACACGCACACACAAAGAAACACACATCCGTCCACAAAGTGATCAACATAGTTGAGCGGTAACCATTGCCGAGCCCAATATAGAGTCACAAATCTGTTTGGTGCCACTGGGAGATTAGCAGAAACCACACTGAAAACCAAAAAACACTATGTAGACATTTTGGTGGACCGGATATCACAACTTGTACATATGTGAGAGAAACTCAGTGTGGTGAAAGGCCGGGTGAGTCAGTTGTATGCCACATACTAACTGTACATTACAAATGAGTTACCGCTAACTAATAGGTGCCAGATACAAAGTAAACTAAAGGGTTTGGTGTGATAATTTAATAATAATACATCTGCCTAGTGTATAGTACAATTTCCTTGCTATTCTTGAGAAAAACTTTACTTAAAACCTTAAATAAAGAAGTACTAGCAGTACAGTGTCAGGGCAATACTGTGTATTTGAACTTAACAGCCTTATGTCTGCTAATCACTCGCTATACATTGCAGTAAAGCAACATGGGTCGAGAACTTTCAAAAGGTCGCCTATGTACACCCCTAAACATAAAGACACAAACAGAAAGAACAACAAATAGATGTCTTGATGATGCTGACACTTACCAGAACCAAAGCTACAGCTGCGAGTCTGTCTAAATACACACTGTACAGTACACGCCACAATTTCTCAGTCTGTAATTTAATGTTTGCAATTAAAAACTCCTGTGCTGTCTCACAGAATGCGCAATTTACTGAATCAACGCCTTTAAATCAAGAGTTCCCCTCTGTGACAGACTTGTGTCTCCCGGAGGAATTTGCCATTCCAAACCACAGTCTGCGATCCCCACGTTGTTTTCACTCCCAATCACACGCTTTATCTCCAATTGCTGACTAATTACCAAGAGCTGATGGTTATGGGAAAGGCCCCAAAAATGGCAGTCTGATGTTTTTGCGGTTCAGCATTTTGGATTGCTCTTCTACTTTCTTTTTTTTTTTTTTTAATTGTCTGTAGATTTACAGTGTGTGAAACTGGGGTCAGATGTGAGATAGTTCAAGAGAGGGTCAACTTTTTTCTTTTTTTCATGTTTTGTCAAAATGATACTGAAATGTACAGACAATGAACAGTTACACAATGTCCACAGGCAAAAACGCAGCAGTCTGAAAACATGCATTCAGTTGTGCATGTTTGACATACTACCACTGTGTGATGATTTAAATGGATGAACCTTACAAATAAGTTCACCAAACATGTGATTTGGGTATGGATTTGGACCAGACTGTAGCTTTAATGTAGCAGTGACATAAACTGTAGCACACATCTGTACTGAAGAATAGTTTTTCCCTTGAGTTTCCTTCCTGGCTGGGTGGAGAAGCTTCCGTTTCAACGCGGAAACAAAGAAAACTCCAACATTCTCCATTGAAACCTTGAAAATGAAATGGGGGAAACTCCGAGTCGAAGTGAAGCATCATTGATTGGCATTATAAATCACACTTTTCCCCCCTTCTGTGATCTCCGATGCTGTGGATGAAGTAATCTGACGACATGCCATGCTGCCGTTGATGTGCGTGCGAAACACCTGAGGTGACTGACTCATATAGAGACACTGTGCGGTGTGACATGTACGATTCTCCGGAGAGAAAAAAAGGGGGGCGCTTAATGCCTCTGTTCACGATGAAGCAGCGAATTATGGAGACAGGGTGTGTCATCTCATTCTCTGGTCCTTTCATCATAATCTCCCCCACTACGTTCAGAGAAAAGCTCACTGGAGGCCATCAGCCCCGAACCGCAGCCACAGAACATCACACACAGATCTACCTATGGCCTATTTTAACAATTCACTGTACAGACGGCTCACGGATTAGCAGCCACCATCTTAAAGTTGGAGGAGCGTAAAAGGAAGTCGGATGCATGGCAGAAGTGGCTGCATTAATGTGCACGTGTGAGTTTCTGACCGCTCGAACACAAGTGTCACCTCTGCCAGGCAGCTGTTATTTTCTGCACTAAGTGACGACTGACAGGCTGCACACGCACTTAAATGCTAAAAACACACATACAAAAAGTGGTTAGAACGGTGTCTGGACTCAGAAAACACAACACTATTTTTCCTATTTTTCTTTTTGGAAATATATATTCATCATACCCATTAGCTAAGAGTCAAGCTGAGTCTGAAACTGCTTACAGTCAAAATAAACCAAAAATGAAATGCCGATTTATTGTGATGTCTGAATGAAATGAGAATTTAAGCACAGTTATAGACTCCCTTAAATTTAAGACAATACAACAAAAGCAAGCGCTTAAGACACAAAAGGATGTTAAAAATAAAAAGGGCCATGTTGCCAATCATAAGACACATTTAGTTTGCAGCAGAGCTTCATTTGAGAATACTGCAACACAACATGCAAAAGTAGGAAAATAGATGCTTGGATCTTTTGCTGAGTAAGATACTGCATTTCACTGAATAAGAAACATAAAAGTGCAATTGTATTACATATTATTCTTTAAAATAGGCAGTAGATTTGATTTTGGTCAGTGTAGAGTATTAAAAATTATATGATTATGATATGATATGATATATGATATGATGAACATCTTTTCGCTATTGTCAAGATGGAGCTCATTTGAAATGCTTTTTATGCTGTTTAGTCGATAATCTGCTTTTGTTTTTTGCTTTAAAATCTAAATCCTAAATATAACAAGTCATTATGGATGTCAGAAAAAGTAAAAAGGAGTAAAAAAAAATACAATATTTCTCAATATAGTGGAGTACAAGTATAAGTAGCATGAAGGCAAAGTCAAAGTTGTACCTCAGAGTTGTGCTTTAGCTGCTGACACTCAGCCCTACAGTAAGCCGTGCGCTGTTTCACCCATTTTTTCCCATGTGGCAGTACCCTTATCAGCGAGTTCAGCCTGAATCTTGGCCACCGTCCATTACAACAAAATTGTTGCCTGCTTTTAACATAATTATATTTCTGCTGCTTTGATTCCAGTCCGAAGTAATAAAACACTTCTAAACCCAAACCCCAAAATCTATCCACAACCACAATTAAAGTTAAAAGTGCAGTTGTTTTATGATAAGAGCTGCAGGGTCTGTAGCCACCAAGCCTTATACCACCTGCTTCTGATTGGCTAGTGGCATGTTATTTTCCCCTCACACATAACCCAGCATGCACTGGGGTTTATTTATTAGGAATAAAAAAAAAAGGAGTCACTAATCTGTGTTCGGTTCAGACAGCGGGCTCCCCCTACACACTCGCACACACACACACATCTGTGTACCAGCTGAGCAGGGAGCAGTCCCACTGTTAGGCTTTCACATATCAAAGAGCCTGGGGTACTTTGGCACTGCCGGGATAGTTGTCCTTTTTTACAAAAGACAAACAAGCAAAGAGCTTGGGATGCGGTCCAGAGCCGCCTTTGACACGGTGTTGAAATGGGGATTTGGCTCTGTGACATGTATGATCTACATGTGTAAAAAAGCTGTCGTGTTCCTTTTTCTTTTTAGACATTGTTAGCTGCTTGTCCCCAGTCAGGGCGATCTACATTCTTTATTAATGTGCCTTAACCATGTACAACAAAACAACATAGTACTCAAAAAAGCGACTTCAAACTTCAACTTGAGGCTGGTTTTGTGTCAGAGGTGCATGGAGAGTTTTACCCCGACTTCTGTAATGTGTCTTACACAGATTTTCAGATGTCAGCACCAGAAAGTACACAAATAGACAGACACTCTAAATTATCCTAAAACTGTCAGAAACTCCCTAAGAGACTAATGGGCCCAAACAGCTGATCGTTATTTATCAGATTTCAGCGGTGACATCAATCATCAATTGTGGCAATAATGAAAATTAGAACATATACAAAGATGATGAATATGAGGGCGATCCTGTGCATCTTAAACTGATCTTGAAAGACATCATATGCAACACGTAGAAACAAATCGCAGACATCCAATCCTTGTACCACAGCGCAAATACAGAACATTACTTTCAGCAAATGAAAACGAGGCCCATTTGGGATCAAAGCATCTAATGGGTTCTGGATAACCAGAAGCTGCTGTCAGTTTCTGGCCAAACCAAACAGACATGCAAACACATGTGGCACTGCGTCCAGAAGATTTTCAATACTGCTCCGAGAATTATAGCCACATTACATTTAATCTGTGTCTTCCTCCCCCCTTCACGAACCTACAAACCTACCAATGAACATCTCCGTCAGGACAGTCGACTCAATGGAAAACAGTCTTGAAAAATGGCTTGACCAAGTGTAACCAGGAGTTTGCACAGTTGGAACATTTTTATTGCCGAATGAAAACAGTTCATTTATTCTGCAGCCATGATGGTTATGTCTTTTGCACTCTTGTGCACCTCACTCTGCCTTGAACTGCACCTCCAGCCCTCGAGGCGAGACAAAAGAAAAGAAGATGAACTCTTTTCTACCAAATTCTCTATTTAACCTTTATGGGTGGGTTGAGGAGTGTAAAGTGTTCTACTATAAACCATCCTGCCATTCAGTTGGATGTGCAGTAATTAGACATGAAGGCGGCCTCAAATAGAATGTAAGAAGCTCTGTATACAGGACGTTGGGTGTGATTTAAACCTTTCAGCCAATGTTAAATGTACCTGTCACCATCAGCACGCTCCATAATGTCAACTAATTTGGAAATGAGAAGAAATGTGAGCGGATAAATAAACGCATTTCAGTGTTCATGTCATTGGTCAGACTGGTGGGTTTGGGTACAGTGTGAGCTGTCAGATGAATTCTTGATCTCTTGCCAAACCTGAGTCAGTCTCACATCCATCAGTCTCACATTTATTAGGAACAAATGGGCAGAAAATTTAAGTGCAATACAATAGATCTTTATTAACCCAGAGGGTATTTTGATTTGCACATGAAAAGAGCTCTAACTGTTGTTTTCCCAAAGTACTACTAATATATACTGTACTACTATACATGTGTGTACTTACAATTGCTGTCGTATGTGTGCCTTATGTTCCTTCTACTGAATTCAGCGACCGGTCACACAACGAGACCTAAACCTGGTAACACTGACTCAAGGGGAAAACATGCACATTAAAGACCAGAAAAGCCCCAATAAAAAGCCTCTAATGTAAAACAGTCCCCATCAAAGAGATCTCTCTCAATATTTGCTGAACTCTTACATATCATATTAATGCCATTTCAGCCATTGTTCGCCCGGACTGTGTTTGATCTGCAGGGCTGCTATAACTCTGGGGTAATAGGAGTGCTAATGAGAGGAGTTGGCACTTTATAAACACTGTCAAGAGCAGGTGGAGCGACGGGTCACACTGGGCCATTGTGTCCACCTCAGCTGGTCCCATTCAGAGCGACTTATTTTCTTAGATCGCCGAGCATTTTGACAAATCAGCATATTTCAGGCAGACGTCTTTGTTAGAAGTTAAGTCTGGTGTGGGTGATTGTATCATGCTGAACAAATGTGCGATTAATCTGCAGCGCAGTGCTGAGCTGTAGGGCACAGGCCTCTCCAGAGAACAGGTCATGTCTCCCACTACAAAAGATATTCCCTCCTGATGGCGCGCGAGGCAAGGACACACACAGAGGATGTATGCTTCCGTATAGAGTTTTATGATGTCTTTCAGCCTGACAATGTGCGTGAGATTTAAACAGGGGCTCTTTTGTATGTCAAAACCTCACTTTTAATGGGTTTCTTATAAAAGTGCTCAGTGATCATGGTATTCAAATCACAGCAATAGCAAAGCGCTTCCTCATTTCGATGTCTGGAAGTGATCCCAGGCGAGGAGGTGTACCACATCTTAGGCTAAGGCTGCACGCTCTTTCTGTTCGCTAACCAAAGGGCTCTTTCCTGTGGTGCTATATGATCATTTATTGAGGCTTAATCAACATGTATTGAATGGTCGATGTACTTTTTGAACCATTTTAAAAGCCCCTCTGTGCGCTTTAAGCCTCGGCCACGGGGTTGCAAGAGTTTTAACGATTCCAGTCGGACAAAAAAAAAAAAAGCTCCTGCTGTCCCTTTACTGCTTTCATAGAGGGTAAAAGAGTCTTTTTTCTACCTATTTTCTCGGGGAATTGAAGAAAGGTGGTTATATTATCCAGACAGTAGGTGCTGCTTAGTCCAAGTAATTCTGTAACTGAAGGCTTTAGCTGTAAAATACACGTGAGGTCATTTGCTATGATAGAATATATAGAGTGTGCATAACAATACTTGTGTCATTCTGATGTTTATTCTGTTCTAAACACATAACACACTTATAACAAATAAGCACAGAAGAAAAAAATACATTAATTGTACAACAACAACAAAAAGAAAAAACGTATGCATCAAACTGAAGCACACAGGATGAAAACAGTTAATATGCTTATTGTATTTTATTTTTTCCACACATATTGCTAATTGTACAAATTCAACAGTTTTAATAATGCATTTCCTTCACTTATCTTCCCTTTGTGCCCAATTTTGGTGACACTGAAATGATTTAGATCCATTATATGATGGAAAAAGGCACTTGCAACTGCCCAACATCAACTTTGCACTTTTTTTCTTTACCAAGTTCAAACTTTTAATGATTTTTGAAGTAACAGGACCCATAACCAACTGGCGACTCCACTGGGACGTGAACAGCTACACATCAGAGACAACCTGTATCCCCACTTTGCTACACAGGACTTTTAATCTTCTTCATCACTATTGTGGAGCCACTTTTTATGTCCTGCAACTAATAGCCCACCGGGTGTGAGCCACACAGGTACCCTGGTGCTACAAAGAGTCTGCACAGGAGTGATGTGGGGGTGCATCAAAGAAACGGGGCAAAGGCGGTGGAGTATATGGAATGGAAAAAGTCAGCAAGAAAAGAAATCCCTCCTCTGAACAAGAACATAATCGTTTGGAGGACCCCAGCACACAACCTAAATAATACATCTCAGATTTTGATATAACTATTACTGCCTGCAAAGAGCTCTTTGATCTTAATTGAAACCACTGGGCAGCAATCTGCTTTATAGCACTGACAAATAACAGTTTCCTAAGGCTAAGAATTGAAGGTTAGCAAGCAGAGGAGGCACATACTTGCTCCATATGCTCATTCAATATAAATAAAAATCAAAAAACGAGCTTGTCTTCACGGGGGCAGAACAATGCCGAAGATAGTCCCTGGCCGAAGCTGTGGTGAGTGAAAAATGCTGTTTACAATTCTTAACAGTACCTTCACCAGAGGTCCTGTGTGGTGCAGGACAATGCATGACTGTATTGTTTTCAGTCCTCCCAGTAGTTTGCTTCCTCTCTTTCAGACAGAAACCACAACTTGATAACGCAATAATAAAATCTAGGTGGTCCAATAGAAAAGTGCATCGGAAAGATATTATTATTCACAAAGAGGCCTGTCCATTGTATTTCAGATTTTTCAGGCAACACAATAGTTTGAAGCATGGGGAAGAGATGATTGCAGTGCTGCGGGCTCTGGTTTTAATATAGACACAACACAATGGTCTCTGTCTTCTTTTACAACGCTTTAGTACATTCTGGCACGGTGTTTTCTTCATCTTTTATTCTTCCTCAGCTTTTTTGGATGCTCATTATATCACCAAAAGGGAGCCTTGTCAAAGGGTCATCCAGCGCTGATGCAATGCTCAATAACAGAAAACATACCCCCATCGTGAGCGCAAACACATTGGCCAGATCAGCAGAGAGGGTTATATGATGATAGAAGAAGTTCAAAGTGTTTTTTTTCCCCCTTCGTCCCATATGATACCACATCAGAGCGTGTACAGGGGTGACCTTGCCTTCTGCCGAACCCCACAGGTCAGACATAAGAGGAGAGGTGCCTGCTTTAAAGCCTGATTCACTGTAGGACAAATGACAGGCATTGTTCAAGAAGGTAATTGGCTTGTCTCTATATAAAGAGCCTGTGCAATATGATTGTTCACAGATCCTCAAATCTGACCATCAAACAAAAAAGATCCAGAGAACTTTCCTCTCTCTGACATGTTCCCCATCATGATGACTGACAGTGAGAACATGTGATGATAGTTGGACTCATACTGTAATGATGGAGTGATATGCACTGAAAGACGTGGTGTGGATTCAAACTTTTTTTTTTTGACATGACCAGAACAAAAGGAAAACATTTCTAACTTTGAAGACATTGTTCTAAACATTCCATGACAAAATATGACAGTAATCTGAAAATAATTAAAAGAAAGACTGTTTAGGAAGTATGTTTATGTGCGGCCTTGCTGAGCGTTAGATAAACTTGAAACCACTTTCGTACCTGTCTGGCGAATATGAAGGTACCACAAGCGCCCTAACTGTTTAGCTTAGCTGAATACAAAGACTAGAAAAAGAAATTACTAGTCTGGCTCTGTTGAAAGGTAACAAAACCAACTTACCGCCACTTAGAACCATCACTAATTAACACATCATAACTTGCTTTTTGTTTAATTTTTGCAAAAACAAAAGTGCAGCTGTAGTCCTTTTAATACATGGGATACATAATATGGCTGGCTTCATCAGTCTGTTAACCCTTTAAGTCCTAGTGCGTCATATCACACTTTGGAATACCGTAATTATGTCACGGTTTGCGCCAATATAGACAGCCAACATAGTGTCATTACGGTAATTATGTTATGGTTTGCACTAACAGAAAAAATCAAACGTATTCCTGGGGGGAATCCAGGAAGCTTGCGAAGCAGCCCCTTTGTTCCAGGGAAAACACCCACAGCGGCTCAGGTCTTAAAGGGTTAAGGTGAATGCATTCTGTCGTTCACTTTTGTGATGTTCCTCACAGCTTTATTCAGACAGTCCCATGACAGTGATGAAAAAAATTTACTGGATAGTTTGTTACGCAACATAATGCATAAAAATGCACTAATAAACAAAAGAGTAAATCCACATCAACAAATGATTCGACTGCAGCTTATAAACTGTAACCCTGTGTGACAGTTCACCTCTCTGACGTGATAAAAGTGTTGCTAAATGATGACTGATGCTGCCTCAATGTCAGGAATACCATAAATTAAAGTAATTATTGAAGTTACTGCTGATATTCTATGTGTAAATATGCACAGCTCTCTCACAATATGGATCCATGCTGTATGTATTTAATAAACATAGAGGAACGAATCCTACAAACAGCTGGAAGTACGTTGTTTGTCTGTGTCTGTCTGTTAATACGACGGCAGGAAGTTCAGCCTTGTGCTGAGTTGAAAATGATACATAAATGTTCTCAGTTCTAACCTAGTAAAACTGGCATTGCAACTTAAACGGAAAATTCACCAGGGTGCTCATTCAGCCATGAAGCCGACACATTCAGATGCCGTAAAATTAGCAATAAAGGAGCGCATGTCTGAAAGGGACTTACGTCGAGGTTTAATGCAGGTTTAAATGTTTGCCAGGAGCAGTGACTTCCTGGAATCTTGCTGCAGTCTGGCACATAACCCCTATAAAACTGCAACTTGTTGTTTTTGCGCCTCACTTTATGTACAAATGCGATGTAACACATTAATCTGATAGTTTAAGAGTGTCCAGTAGGTACATTTTATACCTATTTTAGACAGAACCAGGCTAATTGTTTCTTTTTTCAGTCTTAATGCTAAACCAAACTAACCTGCTGCTGCTACTGGCTGCATGATCAAAGCTGCTCCCTCTACGCTAACTCTAAAATGATATTCCACAATCCTCCATTACTGAGGCCTTGACTGCATGACTTTAATGGTATATATATTGTGAATAATTTAATAGGGTGTGCACATATGATCATATGGTTCGTCAGTCATGGGGGTTGTGAGGACTTTGACACCCTTCCATCAATGGGCCACCAGCGATGGAATTAAAACCCAAGCTTCTGTAGGAGTTATTGGACAAGTTAAGGGGCCTGTCTGCCATTAAAGGCCCTGTATGTTATGTTCACCCACATCTGACAAACTAAGCCGAAAATGTCAGGCGGGGAACCCTCAGTTTCCAAAAATGCTAACAATAAAGATGACTGACAGTGGGAATATGTGAATGATAGTTTGGTGCATAAAGGGAACATAGCGTAATGATGGATCGGGGTGATGCAGGGTGGATGGAGGCAGAATTTGACATCGTAAGATAAAAAAAAGAAATTATTTACAACATCATAAGATTTTTTTTCCATGATAGTAGCTCTAAAAAGGAACTATAGGCTAACATATGCTCAGGAGAAAAATCACATACATGCACATGGATCTGGTTTTCACAAAATGATTCCAAGGATATTTTTCAAACATATTCTCCCCTTGGAAGACCAGGACAGAGGAGAGGAAATGTAGGTTATAAATAGGAATCAAAAGAGCCCCCATCGTTTATTAGTAAGGGATGCCAGAGACACTGACATCTTTGAAAGTGGGAGAGCTTTTGAGCATTTTACAAGACAGGTGAAAGAAACATGTGTGTTAAATCACTGTACCCGGCTCGCTTGGGTCAGCTCTACCATAAAAGAAAAGAGATTACAAAGGGAACTAATGAAGACACTGATCAAAGTCTGTAATGGTAATATATAGCAGGTGTTTCAGACCCCTGCAATCCAGTCCAACCCCGCCCTCCCACCGCCAACACCACTCCATCCGTGAAACTCTCTCATGTATTTCACATGTGCTTTGATAGGAACAATGGACAGAACATATTTCAGCACTATTCAAACTATGTTATGAGCAATCTGGTTCGACTCTTGGAGGGCAACTGCGGGTGATACACAAAGGCAGCCGTATAGACGCTTTACGGTGCACTTTCATGATCGCTGGTGAGTTTAAAAGGGTTGACGTGGTGGAAGCCCACACCGGCGGAGAAGCAGGCACCTGGATTTGAGATGCATGTGAGAGTTGAAAGAAGGTTGGCGGGATTTGAACTGGAGCACGTTCAAAGCATGATTGCTATTTTTACACATAGTCTAAGATGAAAGTGGTACTGCTTTTGATTTACAAAAAGGGGAAGCATGTGGAATATTCATGATGAGGACCAGCATATATGGAAGAGGATATTATTTTTGAACCCCTTTACTCAAAAAAACAAAAACTTTAAAACTTCCGTCACTGCATTGCAACTACCATCAC